>JAVGVS010000951.1:0-53315 GCA_032718565.1 Distichodus sexfasciatus
ATAATAATAATAATAATAATAACAATTTGTATTTATTCGGCTGCTTTCTATCCCAAGTTCGCTTAACATGATTTTGCATCCTAAATTAAAGATTCGATTTTTAATTTTCTTGAAATTAATCAATTTCTTAATATTTACCCAAATTTTCTTTCACAGTATTGGGAGTGAACCATGTTGCTTTTCACTAAATTTTGCTCATATTTGAATCTCTTTTTCATATATAAAGAATATTCTTGCTGAGGTACCGTTGCGTCAGTGGTTTTTTAACGGACTACATTTCCCAGATCGCGCACCCCATAAAACCGGAAGCTATAACCAGGAGAGAATAATAAACAGCGTCGACGATGGCGGCCGACAGTGATGTGAGTGCAGCTTGTTATTAATATGTGATATGAAAGCGACAGGTTTTGCGGGCGGGTTGTGCGTTATGACGGCTTTATAACGGTGTTGTTGGTGTTTGTGGCAGCCCGAGTCGGAGGTGTTTGAGATCACGGACTTCACCACGGCGTCGGAGTGGGAAAGGTAACAGCCGATCAAAATAACCTCACCTTTAAGTGGAGCGTCAAACCAAATGATTAACTCAAATAAAACACCGCGACTTCATTAAAAACACTGTTACAGGACATTTTTATCATCTTCTACCTTCTGACTACAAATACTGTCGACTTTGTTGAGAAATACTGCTTTAAATTGGCACTTTTTAGCCGTACATTCACTGACTGCAAAACCAGCTGTTCTCCGTAAACGTGCTGACCTCAGATCAGCTTCTGGAGGAAAATTCACAACCGAATAAAAGCTAATATTGCTCACAAAAAGAAAATGACAGTAAAATACTTGAGTAAATGTACAAATGATGTGTCTAGAGTGCTAAAAGGATTGTTACTGCTATCAGTAAAGTTGTCACTGCAAAAAACTTGACTCAAAGCCTTCCACATCTGTCCAAATCTTCTACTCTACTGACCCCAGATCAGCCCAGAAGTATTACTCCATTCGTCTTACTTGAGTAGAAGTGTTTAAGTATCTGCTATGAACACTTACTTAAGTATTAAAAGTTTAATAGTAATGTTTTAGTCACTGACAGAAATACTTCAGGGGGAAACTACAAAATCTGACAGTTCTCCTCAACCGGACTGACTTCGGATCAGCTTCTAGCCGAAATTCAAAACTGAGGAAAAGCGAAATAAAATGACGGTAAAAGTCAACCTGTTAGAATACTACTTGAATAAAAGTACCAACGATGCGACTTGTGTCTGATATGAATCGAGTATTAAAAGTGATTTCAGCGGTCAGGAAAGGTTTGTCGTTACTTAAAACAGTTCTCCTCAACCGTTCTGACCCCAGATCAGCCTCTAGCTGAAATCCACACTTGAGTTCCTGACAAAAGAAAAAGTCGGTGAAAGGGCATGAAGAATACTACTAGGGATGCACCGATTGCAATTTTCTTGGCCGATTCCGATGCCGATTTTTTTCCCAGATAACAGAAAATTAGAGCTGCTGCGAGTAGTCGACAACATCGACACAAAATAATGGGTTTCAACTTTTTTAATGTAACGCGGTAGTTACTTTCCCTGTTTACTAGTTACTTTTATAATAGTGACATATAATAGTGGCAGCTCTACAGCAAATACAAACAAAAACCTAATTTTCTTTAATATAATGCTTTATTTTCATAACAAATTTTCTTTACAAATTTAAATAAGTAAAATGTAACTCGTAAAATGTAACAACTCCGGTAACTCGACGTCCGAAAAGTAACGCCTACTTGGCATTGTGTATTTTGGGCAGAGGTGATTTATCAGATTTCTGAAACCTGTATCCTCAACTATGGAAAACGGCTGATCATCTAGTGATCGTCTTGTGATTGACTTGTGCATCTGTGTTTGTGTTGAATTGCGGACAGACAAGTGGGCAAGGGGAGCCATTGATTGCGTGCTTATTAAACGTGTAAGACCTAACTATTAAATTATAATTATGAGGTTAATAAACTATAACTTGCGTTTAATCTACCTGTCGCCGTTCCTCTTTCTACGTCATCTTTGGTTTTTCTGTAAAAACTGTCTGTAGCGTGCAGTCAATCACAAGACCAGGAGCCATCGGCCAATAGGATTCGCAGGCAGAAGCTGCCAAAACCCCGCCCCCAAACTGCCAAAACCCGCCCCCTTTCAAGCCGCGCGCGCAGAAATCTCACTCGAGCAAAAAAGGCAAAAATCAGCCGATTCCGAACGCCGGTCGATCGATCGGTGCATCCCTAAATACTACTTCAATAAAAGTACATTAAACATGTGAACAGTAATTAAGAACAAAAATGTTCTGCTGTTATTCATTGCTAGAAACTTGACTCAGAGTCTACAAACCTGTCAGTTCTGCTCTACCTTACTGACCTCAGATCAGCTTCGAGCCAAAATCCATAACTGAGTAAAAGCAGAGATTCCCTACAAACGAGTAAAAGAGCTAAAGGATCTGCTATGAACATTACTTAAGTAGTAAAGGTGTTTTGCTGCTATTAGTAAAAGTGTATCCCTGTTAGAACGTTCATATAAAATAACTGTTGTCACGTCAAGACTGTCAGTGGCTGTGTACTCCACTGATCCCAGTTCAGCTTCTAATTGAAATCCATGAGACCTTGAGTTTACAGGTCTGGACTGTGTTTGTTAAGGTGGAGTTATATTTGTGAAGCCGTGTGATGTAAAACACTCCCATGTTGTGTCTTTGCGTTTGGCACTGACACTGGTTTTTCATCCTCTTCTATGTAATCCTGGATTTTTTGTGCCAGTATGTACCCGATACTATATTGGACATTATATCGGTGCCATCAGTGATTTCAGAGATCTCTTTTAACGCCACTGCAGAATTACATTAAATGATGGATCCAGTTGTCATAATTTTTTGCTGTTTGATATTTTCTCTCCAACTTAAAGCACTTAAACGGTAACATGGAAAATAAGGTTATCTGCCGTAAAAGCTAAAGTTTGGTAACTGGTATAACTTTGTGTTTAGGTTCGTGTCCCGAGTGGAAGAAGTTCTCAATGACTGGAAGCTCATCGGCAGTAACGTGGGCAAAACTCCCGAAAAGGTTTTTATGGGACCTGTAATGGAATAAATCACATAAATAATCAAAACCACACTCTCCATATTATTTTATTAGCAATTATTTATCATAAATGTATGAACGATGTCATATACTCTGTTGAATCTCGTTTCAGGGTGAATTTACCAGTGGCACTTGGGAGGAGAAGTGCCGGGAGATCAACTTTGCAGATTTTAAGTTCTCCGTAACGCACCACTATTTAAAACAGGAGTCTGGAGAGAGCGAGGGGAAAGAGGACGGGGAGGAAGGTAGGGGTCAGAAACGTTTCACTGAATGTCGTACCCGTGTAAGCGCGCCGAGAGGCAATGGTGAATCTCTGTCTCGCTTTTCAGACGCCTTCCCGCAGGCCATGCAGGATCTGCTGTGCATGAACAACGATTTCCCACCCCGAGCGCACTGCCTCGTCAGATGGTCGGTATCTCCACACTCGACTCCCATAATATCACGATTATCGGCCGGTTAGATGAGAGGTTCTCCCGTAAATCTCCCGATGCAGGTATGGAGTTCGCGAGTTTGTGGTGATTTCTCCCGGGACGAACTGCGAAGCGGTTGTCAGTGAGTCCAAGTGCAATCTGCTGCTCAGCTCCGTCTCCATTGCTCTGGCCAACACGGGTTGGTGAGTGTCCGGTTTCTTTATTCCTCTTTGCTGTTTTGGAGAAACCACTCATGCATCACTCTATACTGTGTGAAAGCAATGCCACATTGTAAATTGCGTAGAGGCTGTGTGATACGACGGAATATATCGGATGATGAAATTAAAAGGTTTGTCTTTTCGGTCAAACGTGGCTGGCGAAAAGAAAAAAAAAACATCTGAAGTGCCAAATTGCCGACCGCTGAGATTGAAAACGATTTGGGTCACGTCCTGTAAACGTCTTTGGGCCGTACGTGGGGAATAATGAAGGCAGGTCGCTCACGTCAGTGCTTTTTGGTTTTATTCATTTCTTTATTTTTGAAGCATTTCAAACCGTGATGATGTCATTGTGGAGAGTCGAGCTGCAGTGGCGTCGCTCCAGCACCGGGTGGCGCCGTTGAGCCGCGTTGGATTTTTTTTCGCGCCGGCTCATGCTTCATTTGTCTAATGATCTGTTGTTCGGGCTGCTGAGATTACAGAACCGTGCTTTACCACACACGGTGTGTCTAGCAAGATGACGGAAAATCTTTTAAAAGCTGCTTTAAATGGTGAAGTGAAGCGTTAAGTTGAAGGACGGACGGGGATGGAGAGAGAATCCGAGGTCGGTGACATGAACGGAATGTAAATTTCACTCTTGTAAACTGCGACGTTTGTCTGCGGTTTGTTTCAATAGTGGAAGATTCAAGATTTAAGAAATTTTGTCAAACCGGTAATATGCAGAGCACACAGAGAACTGAAATTGCATTTTTCGGAGAAAAATTGATGTGACGTTTAACATCCCAAGACAAGACAGAAAGTACAGAGGAGACACAAAGGCGACTTATGCAAGGCAAAATATTGTAGTGCAAGTGAACAGTGGGTGTGTTGTAAAACAATATGAAAGAGGAAAAAATGTAAGAAGCAGTGGAATTAAATCATCTGCAGACTTCTGCACTGAGCAGGCCAGTCTTCTTTGGCTTCTTTTCCAACAAGGCAGTGAACATCAGAGCTTTACAGGACTCCAAGAGACGCTGCTTTCCATATTTACACACCTTTAAAAACCAAGTCGTAAAGTTAAAATCTGCACAGTCATAAATATTAGAAAACTGACCGATTAATCATAAATTCATCAAACCAACATTCAGAACCTCTAATCAATACAATCTTGCCCATGATAATTATTTTTTAATAATAATATGTTATTATTATTATTATTTTCTCCTACAAAACAGATTGCGCGGCTTGAACCGCATGTCACACGTCTTGACCTCTAGGGGGCACTAAAACGCTACATAAACGTGTGTGACGTCACGACAGAGCTTTTAATAATTTACATGAAATTATAAAAAACCAGCCAGTTCTTCTATGACCACTGTTAGAGCTTTATTTCTTTAGAAACACAACTTATCAAAGCTGTTGTAACACAAAAACAAGCTTCACTACCAAGTCACAAATTTCTGTTCGCATCTGTAATTCTTTTTCTTATCAGTTCACTTCATTTTATACTTTCCATGTTCTAGCTCCTTATGTCTTGATATGATTAATGTAGGTATGTGGTTTGATGTAGTGATATCATTTCCCTTTATTGTTACACACACACAGACACTACCGGTGGTCACTGTGCTGTTTTTTTGCAACCTAAGTTTGGACCCCGCTTGTTGTCACTTGGGGGGACGCTAAAAACACTACATAAATTTATGCAATGTCATAACAGAGTTTTCTTGTCCAATTTACTTCGTTTGCCAGATGTCCGACAGTAACTCAGCGGTCAAGGGTCTTGCTAAGGGACCCAGTGATGTTAGTGGTGGCGGTGGGATTCGAACCCACAAGCTTTGTCCAGAGACAAGTGTCCTAACCGCTAGACTCCGGTTTAATTATCGGAAATCATCGGACATTATCGGAAGATAAAATGTTAAATGAATAGCGGTATCGATTTGAGCTTGTATCGCCCAGCTCTGACTCTTCTTAACACTTTGAGAAGTTAATAGACGGCCGTGCGTTAACCGAAACAAGCTTCTTTAACAGACAAAGCCCTTTTCATGCAGCAGCGAGCCGGAGCGAATCGCATGGCAGATGGCTGTACGTGGTGGTGGTGGTGGTGATGGTGGTGGTGCTGCTCCTCGGGGGAGATTGTCCCCTTTTCCCATAGCATCCTAAAAAAAATGTGTCGAGCGCCGCAGATCTCGTCGAGTCTGTTACTGAATTCACACCCTCGCCGTGTTACACTCCGAGCCTGGAACTAGGCACGATGCAGAAAGTAGAAGCAGAAGTGGGCAAATACAAGCGCGGTGTGTCTTTGTCTCGGAACGGAGCGCAGTAACGGTTTGTGTTTTATCCACGTTTAGTGATGCTTTTCCAGCTTTTCCAACACCAACAGCAGACAAACATCACAGGACGTGAGATTTCGCTTACCCTCTCCCTAAATTCCTCTACTCTCGTCTTGTCTGGTCTCGTTTCACCAACATTCCCCCCACTTTTTTATTTACAGCACTCTGCCTTTAAGGCGAATCGTGACCCCTGTGGTGTTCCGTAGATATGAGCATGAGGGCGTGGAGTGTTTGGAGTGTGTGTGTTGATACCTACAGGAGAGTTCCATCATGATCTCTTCCAAAGTTCTTGTGTAATGGATTTACACTTACATTCATGCCATTTAACGCTCGTATCTGGAGCGATGACCGTATCCAAATTTAAGGGAAAGTCTCCCTGGAGCCTTGCTCAGGCACCTAGGGTCACGTGTTTAGAGATCGTGTGGCGAACCCCAGAATGATTAAAGAAACGGCGCGTGTGTGTGTGTGTGTGTGTAGCCAGGTGCCGCTGTTTGTGCAGATCCAGCAGAAGTGGAGGAAGATGTATGCGGGGGAGTGCCAGGGCCCCGGGGTGCGCACCGACTTCGAGATGGTGCACCTGCGCAAGGTTCCCAGCCAGTACAACCACCTCTCGGGCCTGCTGGACATCTTCAAGGCCAAGATCGTGAGTAACGCCACACACCGTTTCCTTTGCGTCAGTCCGAGTCTGCTCTCTCGCATGTGTTGCGTGCTGATTTTAAAATGATTTTCCAATTTGTTACATGGCGTCACACAACGAAGGGTGGTACAAAAGCAGTAATGTTCCCCGTTAGACTCAGAAACGAGGAGTGTCTGTGTGTTGACCGTTTTCTGCTGGTTTCTACAGGGCTGCCCTCTGACCCCACTGCCTCCCGTCAACATCGCCATCCGCTTCACCTACATCCTGCAGGACTGGCAGCAGTACTCCTGGCCTCAGCAGCCTCCCGGTGAGCTTGGTTACCCGTGAAGACATGGTACATTTTGGTTCATTTAAGATCTGATACGCGGAAGGGATATCGGTCCAGTCGCGACTCAAATAACTGGATCGGGAATCATCTCTGGAGCCCGTCTGGACGGTGTTACCCAAAAGCATAGTGTACATGGTGTACGTTAGCAACTAACATGGTGTACCTTAGCAACTAACATGGTGTACCTTAGCAACTAACATAGTGTACCTTAGCAACTAACATGGTGTACGTTAGCAACTAACATGGTGTACGTTAGCAACTAACATGGTGTACCTTAGCAACTAAAATGGTGTACGTTAGCAACTAACATAGTGTATCTTAGCAACTAACATAGTGTATCTTAGCAACTAACATAGTGTACCTTAGCAACTAACATGGTGTACCTTAGCAACTAGCATAGTGTACGTTAGCGACTAACATAGTGTACCTTAGCGACTAACATAGTGTACTTTAGCGACTAGCATAGTGTACGTTAGCGACTAACATAGTGTACATTAGCGACTAGCATAGTGTACGTTAGCGACTAGCATAGTGTACGTTAGCGACTAGCATAGTGTACGTTAGCGACTAGCATAGTGTACGTTAGCGACTAGCATAGTGTACGTTAGAAACTAGCATAGTGTACGTTAGAAACTAGCATAGTGTACGTTAGCGACTAACATAGTGTACGTTAGCGACTAACATAGTGTACGTTAGCAACTAGCATAGTGTACGTTAGCAACTAGCATAGTGTACGTTAGAAACTATCATAGTGTACGTTAGCGACTAGCATAGTGTACGTTAGCGACTAGCATAGTGTACGTTAGCAACTATCATAGTGTACGTTAGAAACTATCATAGTGTACGTTAGCAACTAGCATAGTGCACATTAGGTGGTATATTTATGTACATATGGGGTTGTGATTATTACAGTGTTTTAGTAGGAAAACAGTATTTAAGTCGAGTATTTCCTTAAGCGGAACAGAATAATCTCAGTCTCCTCCTCCTCACAGAGAAATACACAACATATTCCTTAAAAACTGCTATCGGATCAGCACTCGGGACCGACCCGTACCCAAAGCATTGGCATCGGTATCGGGGCAGAAAAAGTTGGATCAGTGCATCTCTGGTAAATAGGGGGCTTGAATAAATCACAGTTCGATAATGTTGGAATGTTTAATATAAGTTGTTCTGCTGAATTAAGTTTCCTCTCTAGAAACAGCTAACGTTCTCAGATGCACAGACGAGGCCAGTGTTGCATAAAGCGCTGATTTCCCGTCAGGACGACCCTTGAAGGACGTTTGCTTACACCACTCCCTCTCGTCCTTTGTTGCTCTTCGCTGGTGTTTTTTTCCCCCGCGGTGAACCCCACCTTTAGTGGCACTAAACGCCGAGCTCTACGGTAGGGCTCCCTCTTTTAGAGCGGTGGAGTGATGCTCATGGTGTGGAGTGGCGCTGTTGGCGGTGAATGTACTGCAGGTAGGAGGTCTGAGAGCTTTTCAGGCTTTTCTATGCAAACTTAAGTCGAGCCGGACTCACAGCCGTTGGCGTTTGCGTGTAAAATTTGCACTCGTGCATCCCTATTAAACTGTCGCATATCCAGGTTCCAAATATGTCCACGTGTAAAATACTGCTGTTAATTTATCAACGCTGCTTTAAATCATGACTCTTTTTGGAAAGAATCGCCGGCTCTCCAGCATGTCACTAGTGCTGCCTGCACCGCTCTCAAATTCTGAGCAAAACTTGTGAAGCTAAGGATATGAGGTGATTTTTAGATCTGCTGGGTTTAATATGAGACGGGGAGAGTGGCGCACACCAGGCCTCAGTGCAACCGAACATCATCAAGGTCTTGTCTCTTTCATTCTCGCAGCTCGGTGGCGAGGTCTCGCAGCCTGAATGTCAAAACCTAGAGCCTCTCCCCGTCTTTATTGCAGCTTTGTCTTAAATCTTTCAGAGCAAGTGTCGATGGCAACCTGCGCAACGGAGAACAGAGAGGAAAGGGATGCGCTGGCTGTCAGGAGATTTGGTGTCTAGCAGATTTTCATTTCCAGTCACCAAAGAATTGAAGCTTGGAAAAGACAGAGGGCGAGGCTGATTGATCGAGCATTAACCGATTGATTGATCAATTCATGAGCCAGTCTTCCGTGGTATTATAACGTCCGATATTATATTGATTCAAGGAACAGCAGCTCAGAGTTTCATTTGTCATGATGCGATATCCCTTCGATTTAATTCGGCAGGCGGGGATCAATATGAGACAATATCATATGCAGATTTATCACAATATAATATGCTGATTTATCACAATGTCATATGCTGTTTTAAGACAATATCATGTGCTGATTTAACACAATATCATATCCCCATTTAACATATCATAAACAGATTTATCACAATATCATATGCAGATTTATCACAATATAATATGCTGATTTATCACAATGTCATATGCTGTTTTAAGACAATATATCCCCATTTAACATAATATCATAAGCAGATTTATCACAATATCATGCTGATTTAAGACAATATCATATTCCCATTTATCACAGTATCATATGCTGATTTATTTAAGTATCACTTGTTGATTGATCACAGTGTGATATGACCGGTTTGATTGAACAGCGCTACTTTTTATAGAAATAGGCCTCCTCTGTTGTTATATCTATTAGGGCTGCACGATATTAGGAAGATATGCGATAATGTTGTTGAGTGTTGCCATGGCGATATCACATGCGATAAGTAAGTAAAAACTTAGCCTTTATAGTGTTAATGTTTTTCTGCTTTAGATTTGCTGCTAACATAGACTCCAGACGCTGACTACTAGGGGGCGGGCATAAGGCAGTAGGCTCCAGCTGATTGGCCAAATATGTTGATATGAAGAGCTTTGGAAAAACACCATTTATCGCAGTTCAGTCATGCGCAATGTATATTTGCGACGGTAAATTTGCGATATATTGTGCAGCCCTAATATATATATTGATGATTACGTTTTGCTTTTGAATCGATGCTCTGGGCCTGCTGATCACCGGATTGATGTGTTGATGTAGATTGATGTGTTGCTGCAGCAGTAGGATTTAGGAGAGTGTTCCTGCAAGTTACTGCGCTCTTTATTCCGTAATGATGGCGTGAGGGTCACTTTAAAAATGAAAAACATGGGAAAAAGCTCGAAATTTGAACTAAAAACTCAATCTATGACGGTTCAGAAATTCTCCCAACTCCGCAAACAAAACACACAAAGTCTCGAACCTCGCACCGCCCAATTTTAATTTTTTTTGATACACCTCCGAAGCTTTTCATTGTTGCCATGGAGTCGCGGCGTACCTTAAGATTGCGTTTGCTTAGTGGATTCATCACGGCATGAATGTTTACCTCCGTATTAAGCCGCGCTGGAGATGTTTGTTCAGCCTAATGACATTCCTCCATTTATATCCCGGCGGTTAAGATGAGGAGGAGGAGGAGGGAAAGGAGCCGCCGCCGAAATTAAATCCGCAGCGGCGCTAACGGTCACGGCGTTCGTTCTCTCTCTCTCTCTCCACAGACTTCGACGCCCTGCTCGCGGGGGAAGTGGGAGGCGTGGAGTTTGGAAAACTTCCCTTCGGCGCCTGCGAAGATCCCATAAGGTGCGCGACTATGGTTTGTTTACTAGGGCGAATGTGAAAAGTGCCACTTTTGGAGGAGTTTGATTTGAAAGCGGTCGAGTCGGCCCGTTAAAGCTTAAACTGGAATTTTTGGGCTCTGGGATGAATCGGAAATGTGTGTAATTCGAGCTCTGGTATCTGATTGTGCACAAAGTCAGATATTAGAACCAGAGTGAAAGACATTCCCGATTTATTCTGAACTGCAAAACATCTAGTTCAAGCTTTAATGCTGCTCATCAGCTAGTTGTTGAAAATTAACTTTAAAAATCCTTTTCTCCAAGTAAGAAAACATTGGTGAATTTCAGAATCTTTGTGAAAACGGTATAAGTGACAGCGTTTTGTGGATCAAGCCAAATGTATTTGTCAAAATCCTTAAACTTCTGGCATAACCGGGGAAAATTCAGTCACTACAATATGTATGTTCAGTGAAGAAAAGTAATTTTATGGCAGCTTTTAACCAGTCCTAAACATGGCCGGTTTTTAATTCATCTGGTCACTCCTCTTCCCCAGTGAGCTCCACCTCGCAACCACTTGGCCTCACCTGACCGAAGGCATAGTGGTGGACAACGACGTTTACTCGTAAGTACCGAAAGTACACGTCTGCCACCTCATTTCAACAACTTGGGGATTAAGTTGGGGATTAAGTGGGGAACCCACGCCCTCTTGGTCCAGAAGCGACCATCCTAACCAGTAGACCACCACCACCACTAGAGAAGCGCAGTTGCGCTGACATTAGCTTACAAAAACGGTGAGGAATGCCCACCACGCTTTAAAGGCATAGCTACAATACCTTACAGGACCCCCCAAAAAGTGTTAAAAGTGATCTGGATCAAAGCATCTTATTCACAGTGGGCTATCAAAAACAAGACGCGCCTCGAGAGGGGTTTCGTGTCCCTTTAAACGAGTCGGACAAAAGAAGTCAGACACTTCCCCGCATTGGAAACGCCCAGATGTATTTATTTTTCCCACCTCTCGAAGAACCTGTTAGCCATCATCGTCATCAGCATCGGCATCATTGTCAAACATCATCCTCATTTTTGCACATCATCAAAACAGTTTTGGAGGGGCGAGAAGTGGGGGCACCGTGGGCGGAGGGCGAAACCAGTCGAGACGAGATGGTTTCCGGCGAGGAAAACGAGGCAAAAATAATTTGCACGGAATGATTTTGCTTTTGTTTAGCGGTGGAAAAACCAGCGCCGGATGAAGCTCTCGCCTCTGAAGAGTCGGCGGCTCTTTCGTGTTTTTTTTTCCGTCCCCACCGCAGAAACAAATAGTCGCACCTGTAGGTAAGGAGGGAGCGAATAATGAAGGGTGCTCGAAGCAAACAATGGGAGCGTTTCTCGTTAAACACCCTCTCCAGCCTCATCGCCCGTTCCGAGGCTTCGCGGCGTCGACGACACTCGAGAGCCGTCAGCTCGTTGGAGCCGCTTTTCTTCGAGCCGGGAGCGCCGCGACGCCGCAACACCGTCCCTCATTAACCGTATGAATACCTCGAAAAGCATTTCGCCCGGTCTTTGTTTTGGGGCTTTTTTGGCAGTCCCGTTACGTAATGAACGAACCCAGAGGGCCCTTGATTTGGAAAAGAGATGAATCTTTAACCCGCCGGCGGCCGTGGCTTGCTCCTCGTTTCGAAAGCCGGGGGTCTTAAAAGTGAGAAAGTTCTCGCTTTAATTAAAGATCTTTCTCTGGGTTGATATTAGAAAAGGGGCGGTTTCTAGGCTTCGTGGTATAAGATGGTTTTAAAACGTCGTTGTTTCAAAGCCACAGTCTGGCTTGACACTCGCGCTCAACTCTGCTTTCACACTCGCTCAAGTCTGTCGTCATGCTCACGTGACTCTGCTTTTACGCTCGCGCTTGACTCTACCTTCACGCTCACGCTTAACTCTGCTTTCACGTTCACTGTCGCGCTCAACTCTGCATTCATGCTCGCTCGACTCTGCTGTCACGCTCACGCTCGACTGTGCCTTCACCTTCGTACTCAACAGTGCTTTCACGCTCGCGCTCGACTCTGGTTTCACGCTGTCGCTCGACTCTGCTTTCACACTCGCGCTCCGCTCTGCCTTCACCCTCGCACTCAACAGTGCTTTCACGCACACACAACTCTGCTTTCACGCTCAACTCAGCTCAGCCTTCATTATTTTAACGTAACATACACGTTATTCCGTATATTCCGCATTAAAATAGTGATATTTCAAAACCACACGTTGTACAGCTGTAGTCACATGACCACAACACAGCGAAGCCGTGATGTCTCTCCTAACCCTTGTTGAAGATGCAAATTTCAGCTCTGATTTTACCGCGTGCCCACTAACGACTCTGTCCTCCTTCCCCCCCCAGCGATTTGGACCCACTCCAAGCTCCTCACTGGTCGGTGCGAGTGCGGAAAGCCGACAACCCCCAGTGCTTGCTGGGTAAGAACGCCGCCACTTCAGCACGGATATTAATTACCGCTCCGGCATTAGGGAGCGCTTGGCATATTTAAGATCCAAATATTTGTCGTGTTGCCGAGGACAATCAGTCTCTTAATTGAATGCCGGGCCGACGCAAAGGTTTAGTGAAAAAAGCCAATGTGACAGCACGGGAAAGTCAGAAGAGTAAGAGCTCGGCTTGAACGATCCTAACAAAATATTTCAAGTTTAAGGATGCAAATGTAGTCGTTACCAAAATGTAGCGCGGTTTCAGTCGCCCGGTTTTGCGGTAATGAAGCCGGATTCCCATATTTTGACTCTTAGGTGAATTTCTCCTGGAGTTCTTCAAGCTGTGCAACCGGAAGGAGTCCACAGACGAGATCTTGGGCAAAAGTTCAGCGGACGAGGAGGTCAAAGGTTAGTTAGCGTCCGGTTTTAAACATGACAAACTGATTGGCTAGGACTGTGCGATATGACCGATATGTCGTTTCGTGTCCAGATAACGATATACATCACGATATAGTACATTTTCTGTAAATTTAGTGGAACTTCAAGTTAAACCACTCTACTCTACGTACGTGTGCCCTCACACTCATATGGAACGCCAGAGGGGCCACAATTTGCCTTCATTTTTACACGGTTGACAGTAAAACACCAGTTTTTACGCTGTTTTATTCTGTAAACACGCTGTTGTTTGCGGCTCCCTGACACACCAGCACTTTTTACACTGTTAAAAACGCTCTTGCCGTAACTTGTGGTCAAACGCTGCGATTTACGCCGTGAAGTGGCAGTAAATGGCGGCACTTCTTACGGCGCCCTAGTAAGACGTCTTCGAGGCGAATTCTGGCCCCTTTGGCGTTCCGTAGATCCGAGCATGAGAAAGCGCGAGGACCTTATTGCTGTACACTGTGGGTTTTGCGACGCCGCCTAATTTGGTTTAATTTCCTGCAGTCACGCGGCGTTCCGTTCTTTATGTCGCAGGACCACAGCCGCAAAGATGAGATCTTCATGCTGTTCTGACTGCTCACACTGTGAACTGTGTGTTTTTAGCACATATTAAGTGAGTAACATGCAAATTGTGAGCAAAAACTTTTACCAAGTAGCGAACAAAAAGGGATTACGCATGTCACGGGTGTGGAGCGCTGATGCAGTTACACCACCAAGTCCCTTCTGTTGAGAATGAACCTGTCAAGCGCGCTTGGAAAAAGTATTTTTCACTTTAGAACAGCCGTGAGTGATTCAGTTTCGGGGGTTTGGCCTGATCCGATTCTTTGAAGACGTCCCATTCTTCATTTTTCAGTGCCCCGCTTAATATACAGGTTTATCTCTAATTCATCTCATAACGGTTCCTGTGTAGACACTTTGGAGGAAAGTAGGCTGACTGATGCTCTGGGTTTCGCAAAAAGGGGGAAAAAAGATCACTCCATTTGACCCGTCCGTGAAGGAGGAAGCGACCAGCTTGTTTTTGGCAGTGCTCGCTCACGAGTACCTCAGTGGTACGGCGACCTTCCTAACCGTTACGCTACCAACCGCCCCATATGTGTTTTCTCTTTTTTTATGGACGAGTTTCTAGTTTTTGTGTCCACTTTGCAGAGAACAGCGACATCACGCAGGCCTTGTCCAAGCTGACCGAGCCGGCGGCGGTGCCCATCCCGAAACTGTCCGTCTCCAACATGGTGCACAGCGCCCGAAAGCGCATCCGCAGACACCGCCGCGTCGACCAGTCACCCCTCAACAACGACGTGCTCAACTCCATCCTCCTGGTGAGCGCGCACACACACACACACACACACAAGAGACTTGTCCACGCTTATGAAGTGCCAGCGAGTTTTTGACACATGCTCGCTCCCACCCACTGCCAGAAATATGGGCTGTGAGTAATAGATCCTTTATGTAAAACGTCCCTCGCGTGGGAATAAAGTTGGGCAGCTTCACTTTGAAGAGAGGGCAGACTTGCTGTAAATTGCTGCAAATTTATTTTAGGCTTTTTAGGCTCTCCTGGGGTTCAGACCCTCAGTCTTATGGTGACCAACACAGCGTTTCATTCACTCAGATGTTTGCCTTTTGTGAAACGCTGAAGCAGGTGTTTCAGAATTTTCCAAACAGTTTAGACTTTGGCTAAAATGGTGTAAAAATGAGCGTTTTACTGTCGATGATGTAAAAATATAGGCTAGATGTGGCACTTTCGGCGTTCCATATGAGCGCTCACAGGCACAAGGTTTTGCTTGCGAAAGTTCCACTGAATTTACGGAAATTGTACTATATTGTGACATTTATCGTTATCGGGATATGAGATTTTGGGCGTATTGCACGACCCTAGTCTTTCTCCGAACCATTTTACTGGAGAAGTGTTGGTTAGTCCTTGACCTTTTTTGACCGCTCACGAAGTTACTTTCCCGTTTAGGTTAAATTTCATACCTATATACATGTGTAAAAATCTCGTTTATAAACATTTTCAACCTCGGACAACAAGAGGTTAAGCGCCTCGGAGCAGCAGCGGCGTAGGCGTTTCTAAGTTGCGGGGTTTCGACTCGTCTGGTCACTCACTCGACACGTCTGGTTTTATTCAGCAGAAGGGCGAGGGACGCTAGACGCCGGCCGCGTCTCAATCAGCGCGCCATTCAGAAAGGAAGCGTAATGAGGACGGAGCCTCACAACCTCCCACGCTGTCTGTCCGGAGGGAAAAAAAAAAACACCGGAAAAACACGCCGTCTACATTCGCCGAATCGTGCCTTTACGTCCAGACAATTTCAGCTACATACGGTTGAACGTAGGGCTGGGCGACACCACCATAAATCTAATAAACAAAATGCCTGAGAATACTTTTGGTCAAACGGAAAATTCACAATCAAATAAGTGAATAGTAAAAATTCTAAAAAAAATCATTTTTAAGAAAAATTGAGGGTGTTTTGCAGACCAAAATTTTCATTCCAATCAAATAAAATAATAATAGCTGTTGAAATACTTTTTGTGCAAAGCAGAAAATTAATAATAATAATTATAATAACAATAGTAATAATAATATAGCCACAAGTGGCAATGAAGGGGTCCAAGCAGAAGTCACAAAAAGCAGCAGTGAAGGAGACTGCATACTTACTGACCAAGTTTCAGCTTTGCGCGACTTACGGTTTAGCCTGTATAAATTAATTTAGCCTTTTTATAGCAACTTTGTACAATTAGCGCCTCGGTAAGTCGGACTGCTTATAAATCTGTCACATTTTTTGCGCCCTTAGAGGTCAAAACCTAGAGGTCCTTTGCCATAAAATAAATAAATAAAATGGCAACCATACAAATTACCCTAAATAAACTGTAAATTGAACATTAAAATAAATATCAAAAATAAACTTCAATACTTTGAGTCAAATAAAATAAATGGCGAAAGTAATCAAATTTATAAGAAATGTAAAAGATTTTTTGACAGAAAATGAGAACATTAGTTAATAATTAATATCTTAAATATTAGTGGTGCTGTATCATCTGTCCACGCCTTAATTATTTGTCTGAGAAAAGTGCTTTGTAAATAAACTTTGCTTATTTATCATAAAAATATTATGAAACTTTATTTTATAGTAATTTAGAATTCCTCTCTCAGCCTATGCCGAGGTGCGCACCATTCCTACTTACCCTGGAGGTTTCAGCTTTCTGCTTACGGATCAAGATGCACAATCCATTTCGTAGGAACATATAATAATAATAATAATAATAACAATAAAGAAGATGAAATATAATTAAAATAGAGCTCCATCTTGTGCTTGGACCCCTAACCGTTTTGATATTTGTAATTCATCGCTTCGCTGCTTTTAGCTCCGGCGTTGCCGCACTTTCGTCTTAACCCGCCGCTTTATAATCCCTCCCTTTAATCCACTCTTTAAGTGGATATCAAAGCAAACATTTGAGATGTGGATTTTTTAGAGAAACAATCGCGGCAGCTGACGCGGCACATTCCCGCGTAATTAGCCTAAAGAGCCCGATGTTTTATTCATCGTCAGTCGTGGACTCGGCCTCATTGGCCCGGGGCTTCGGCGGTGACTCAACGATGAATAAAACATCGGCGCGTTCGCCGATTGGCGCTAGGACGCTCGCTTCGTTTGCATACCGCGGTTTACGGGCAAAGTCAGCTAGACGAGGACTTGAGCGCGTTGGGGGATTGGAGGTGTGTGTGAGAGAGAGAGAGAGAGTTAGGAAAAAAAGCAGATGTAAGTTTTGCTAATGAGTCTTCCTTTATGCCAGGGACCAATTAAGAGTTGATTAGTTGGGCGAGACTAATTGCGCCCGTGTTTGCGAGAGCGGAGGATTAGAATTGTCGCAGAGTAACACAAACAGGCCGGGAACAAGAGGTTTCTTGCTTAGGGTACCGGCTTTGTTGAAGAGTGCTTGCAATCATTTCGGATGTGATTTCATAAGTGCGTGCGCGTGTTTTTTCCTCCCCGTTAGTACCTCTTCCCGGATGCGGCGTTGGACAAGTCTGACCAAAACGAAGCCAAAGCTGCGCAGGCCAACCCGGGGGGGAAAAGCGACCAGGACAGAGACACGGACGACGTAAGTCTGATGTTGGAAATTAGTGAGTGACCTCTGCATTTGACTCATCTGTGAAGGAGCAGCGGGCAGCTTTTTTGGGCAGTGCAGCACTTGGGGACAGTACCTCAGTGGTACCTTTACAGGTCTGGGACTTGAAGCGGCGACCTTCCAATCACAGAGCCAACATGTCAAGATCAAATGTCTATTTACGGGAATTTTGTCCAGTATTTAAGCGTAACTATATATGTATATATATACACATATATGTCCAGACTGGTCCTGGGCCTCAAAACATTAAGTTCCTGAAGGAACGGAGCTTCTCTGACGAAGTGCAGATTCCGTCGTTAACACGGCCGCTCTCTCGCCGCCGCTGTGTCTTTGCTAAATCAACTGGAGCGGTCGATTAATATGCTCAATTAGAATCCGCCTCATTTATCTTTTTACACAATGCGGCCGAGTGATGGATTCCCGCGATTCAATTGCTGCGTAATGCCCCATGTTATGAGCGTTATCGGCGTCTCTGGGCTGAAATACGACCGGTCCACAGCCAGAGCCAGAGCCAGAGCCGAAATTAGAAAGCGTACGGACAAGAATGGTCTACAATGAATAATGAACAATTTTTAGGATGTAGAATGAAATTCACAATCAAAAAAGAAATATAAATAAAGTCTCAGTTCTCATTTCAGTAAAATTAATAAATAAATAACTTTGTATGCATGAAGTTGTGGGTTTTCTTTTGAAGACAAAGTTGGCAGTCGATTAAGATGAAACCCAGATAAAAACTTTTTAAATAAAATGGAGATTTTCTTTGACAAAACAAAAAAAAATAATAATAAAGAATTTTTTTTTTTTTTACATAACAGAAAAATTATTTAAAAACTTGGTATGGGAGAAATTCTATTAAGATAAATTCCTGAGAAATTTTGGTAAAAGAAAAAAAAATCATGATCCCATAAAATAAATAAATAAAATGGCAACAATAAAAAAATTCCCTAAATAAACTATAAAATGAGCGTTAAAATAAATATCAAAAATAAAAGTCAAATAAAATAAATGGCAAAAGTAATCAATTTTTTTTTTTTTAAATGTAAAAGATTTTTTGGCGAAACAGAAAAGTTAACATTAGTGAATAATTCATATCTTAAAGATGAGTTGCTGTATCGTCTGTGCGTCATGCATTAATAATGTGTCTGGGAAAAGTGCTTTATAAATAAACTTTGCTAATTTATAATAAAAATATAATTTAATTTAGAATTCCTCTCTCACCACCAGAACCTGTTTAACCTGCTGAAGTCGGCTCCGGCCGACAGTCTGACCTACCGGCTGGCGCTGTGCGTCTGCCTGGTCAACTTCTACCACGGCGGGGTGAGAGCGCTGGCTCACCTGTGGCAGGAGTTCGTCCTGGAGATGCGTTACCGCTGGGAGAACAACTACCTCATCTACGGGTAAGCACAGCCCGCCCCTCGACGCCCCGCCCAGAATCGGCAAACCCGGTTCCCGCCGCGTTAGCGGTTTTTGGGTTTCTTTTTTTGAGGCTTTGTGAAATGCGGCGAACAGCAAGGGGAAAGGTGGGGTAATTAATTTCCGTCGTCTGGAGGCAGGGAGGGGGGAGGGGGGGCATTCGGGGAGACTCGAACGGGGACTCGTGCCGCCGGGTGATAAAGTGGCCGACGCGGCGGGAAAACAATGAGCGCTCGGTCGGGCGATTGTGTGCAAATGAGATGGGATGGCCGGGCGCATAATAGCTCCCCGCCGTCCCAGACCCCCGCGGAATCCAGCACAATAGCCACCCCCACCCCCCCATCGATGGAAACGTGGAATGGGGGGGCTGCTATTGTGCTGGATTTTGTTTGTGTGTGTGTGTGGGTAGGTTTTATTAGCGGTGTTTTTTCTCCTAACCTTTTCTTTCTCCGTTTTCTCCCCTCGGCCGTTTGAAGGCTGGCCCCCGGCCCCCCCGATTTGAGATGCTGCCTCCTCCACCAGAAGCTGCAGGTAAAAACGGCGGTAAAATCTGGACTGTGGCCTCTCGCCGGTTTGTTTTAAAAGGGATGTCTCAAACGTCTTTACGTAGCGGAATCGAATCGTGAGAAAGCCTCATCAGAGGTGGCAGACCGCCTGAAATGAGCTTTAACTCTTTTGCGTTTTCCTCTCCAGCGTTAGTCGCGACACCCGACCGCGCATTAACGCGACTTCGTTTAAAAAGCCAGCTCCGCCGCCGTCTCCCGTGGCCGTTTTTTTTTCCGGCCCGTTCGTCTGCGTCAGAGACACAGAAACTTAGCTTTGTTATTTACTCACCCACGCCGCACCTGCGGGAGAGGGACGGTGGGGGAGACTGTAATAAAGCCATCCGAAAGGGAGAAGAGAGAGAGAGACGGAGCTGGAGGGACGGAGAGAGAGAGAGGGAGAGAGAGAACAGTAATATCTGGGTAGCTGAAGCAGAGAGCGAGCCTCTTTATCTGCAATCACCTCAATAAAACGGGGACCCGTGGGCATAAAGTCGGCGGCGTAAACCAAGCAGCCGTTACGCCGTCTCTCGCTCTCGCTTTTTCCCGCGTCTCACTCTGTCTCTAAATCCGTCTCCGTGCGTTTAAAGCGGTAGCACGTGCGCGATATGGCGCCAGACCACGTGAGAGGAGGGACGGAAGTTGGAGAAATGAAGGGATTTTCACATAAACTGATTACGCTGTTAGGACTGAACGATCTGGGAAGGTGACGATCGATATTGATTTCGATATTTGAAAAAATTAAATAAAATAGATCATTTTAAAAAATAAACTAGGCCTAACTGTAGGACGTTCAGTCACGCGTCAAGAAGTTCAAATCCGGCCCTACTCGAGATCGAGTGCTACCACCATTGAGCATGACCCTTAACCCCTGGGAGACTCTATAATTAGATGCTTGTTAAAGGCTAAACATATAACTGGCTGTGTTCACAGTCTCACTTCACAGAGCGTTTCGCCTGCGTGTTTAGGACCGGAGCGCTACATGGCTGCCGCAGTACGCCGCTTTGAGGGCTTGACATTTTTTCTTCCCCCCGAAAGAATGCCACGGCGCTCGTTTGAGAGGTGCACATTAAAGCTGTCAGGTGTGCTATTACGCCCGGGCTTGAAAGCCAGTGTCGGAGACGGGTCAGATCGGCCGGAACCATTTCTCCTCGACTCTTTTTCAGTCGCTAGAAAACCTTCTTTTGTGTAGCAAACACTTTGAGCGTTTTTGTGGCCCATTTCAGCCCCGGGTAGGCTCTTACGCGCGTTAGGTGCCGACCAATAATAGGTGTCGCGGATTCCTGAATCTTGATTAAATGTTTTGATTAATTGCCCGGCCTTACCGTCTTTCCGTTGGCCCCCGTCAGATGCTCAACTGTTGCATCGAGCACAAGAAGGCCAGAGACGACGCCCGAAAAGACGGCGGGGGCCGCGACAGGAAGGAGTCTGCGTCTGCGTCTGCAGCCGCCTCTTGCGAGAACGGGCTCCTGGCCCCGTCGGGTGGCGGCGGCGGCGCTTCCGAATCCTCTCCGGGCAAGTCGTGGGACTCGTGGAGCGACAGCGAGGACGAGTTCTTCGAGTGCCTGAGCGACACGGAGGAGATGAAGGAAGCGCCGGCGCCCAGAGAGACGGGCAAAGTCAAACCGGAGGGGAGACTGCAGCCCCACGGCAAACTCACCCTGCTCGGGTCCGACGAGCCTCTCTACGTCCCCGTCACACAGGTGAGTGGTCTCGATTATCATTTAATGTCCGGCCCACAACAGTCTCTAATTGGGATATGAGGTTTGAGATTTTGTCCCCCAAAAATTTGAAGACTTACACCTACAGAGCGCATTACTAAAAATGCTTCCATTTTGCTTTCTTGACGCGATGAGGGCTGCGTGTTCAAATTCCGGAGAGGTAAAGGTACCACTGCTAATTAGATATTCAATTTTTAATAGTACCATGAGTCTCAAGATTAAAATTGAGTAAAATCATGTCGAAAATCCAGTAATGTAACGTAGCCCGCCTTCTATTATATCATCCCTGAAAACTGATTTCTAGCCACGCTCAAACTTAAATACGAATATTACTCCCGTGTAAGTCTGCTAACGTTAATTGGCTGACATTTTCTTTTCCAGAGCGACACTTTCCATCTGCTCTCGTTCTGCGGAACAGATTTGTTGGATTGCCTCCTCTGGCACGCGTACGTGAGACGTCGTCTTCAAATATGGCGCAAATAAAACACCTCAGGAGGCAGATCAATTAAAGCTACCTTCTGATTTCGCCTCGGGGAACGCGAGAGCGCCGCCCCGAAATGCCGCCCACCCCAAATTCTTGGGCGCACGCTGGTAGAAGTCGACGCACTTGACGAGAACCAATATGAACATCCGCCGCCGTTAAGTTGTTCGGACCGTTCCGATTTCACTGGAATCAAAAAAGTTCCACATTGACGACAGCTACGGCACATGACAGATGGCGCACGTCCCCTTTTTTTTTCCCGTGAATTTTTCCCCCAACGTCTGCGCTGACCGACTCCAAAACAGGGGAGTGGGGGGAACAGAGCCGATACTAGGGTGACGTAAACGAGCCGAGGTGCAGCAGATGAGGAGGGAGTTAGCGCAGTTAGTCAGCAAATCAAAGTGGGTCACAGATGGATGGTGGCGTTCGCCAGACGTTTGTAGCGTTTGGAAGGAGGCGTGGAAGCACGGAGAAATCCATTTTCCCAAATCCCACCCAATGCAAGCTTCACAGTTTTTCTGACACCTCACTTGTTAGAGAAATTAGGCGAAGAGCAAAACTAAAATCCAAAACTGTGTGGTTGGATGCAGACGGTCAGTGCGGAGTGAATGTTATTTTTGTTATGTGTTATGGTTAATTATTAAATTAATAGGGTGAGAAGAAATTGAAAAAGACATTATTCTGAAGTATTGAAAATATATGCAAATTAGGGATGCACGATAGAGGAATTATTGGACGATGCAGATGTCCAGTATTTTTCATGCGCATATCTGTCGATAAATGAGGACGCGCGTGCCAAGACACGATATGTTGTTCACCAAAATTCCACTGCGCCCTCAGAATTTTGCCACAAAACTAACGCCATAACTCTGACATTTCAAGTCAAGCGAGCGGGAAAGCGGAGTGGAGCGAGGGCGGAGCATTTCCAGCGTAGTGCACAACATTTTAAGAAAAAGTCCCTTCTTGTAGGTACACTATGTAGTGTACCAAGTCAAATAGGGTGCGCGTGTGAGACACTCCATGTGCACTACTTAGTGCGTAGAGAGCCGTTAAGCTCCAACCCCGGCTCTTTCCTGAGATGCATACTACCACATAGAAAAGTACGATAAAAGTGCCGTACCTACCATACTATTAAGTGTGGGAGCACACAGCTCGGGACACAGCCCACGTGCAAGCTCACGTTCGCCGAGTGAAGCAAACACGCAATTTAGTCGGCACAAAATAACGTTTGAAGACAGAAGGCCCGGGTCGTGTAAAATCCCAGACGTACAGTAAACGCGTCGTGAAATATCGGCCAAATCCAAGCATCGATCGGATGCAATTATTGACCGACTTCCGATACGATTCCAGTATCGGAAGCGGGTGAGGGTTACTGAAGGAAGCCGCCGCAGCGGCGGAGGGCGAGACGCTCGCCTCAGCAGCTGCTCCAGGCGTTGGAGACAGAGGTGGAGAGAGAGAGAGAGAAGGTGAGAGAAGAAAGGATGGCACACCTGGGAACGGAGGGAGAGGGAATGAGAGAGAGTCAGCATTTTCGGGGGTCCGGGTTTAGATGTAGTGCCGGCCAATGTGTTCTGTCCCTTATGTGGTGTGTTTTCTCTCCTTCTCTCAGCCAAGCTGCTGTTATACCTCTTCATCCATCCTCCCTCTCTCTTTCCCTCCCCCCGTTTTAGGTGTCAACCACCTTTCCGTTCCCCCTTCAGCACAGTTCACCCCCCCACCACCCAGACCCACACTCATCCGTTTTCCACCTCGTTCGCCCTCTTCCGTCTTTTTTTCCTTTCTCCTTCGTCCCATTCGTCCTTCCACTGGCCCTGCAGTCCTGACCTGAAGCTTGTCTGGTGTGTGTGTGTGTGTGTGTGTGTTGGTAATTTGGGGACATGACAGAGGGTCTACGTGATCAACAGTGACTGAGTGGGAGGGGGGCTTCAAACGGGAGTCGAAAGGGGAAATTAAAGGGATGGAGGGGGCAGGAGGGGCGGCTAAAGAGCGGGAGCGGGGCAGGAGCGGCCGTTAAAGGGCAGGTTGGGCGGGGCAGGAGTGGCAGTTAAAGGGCAGGTTGGGCGGAAGAGGAGTGGCAGTTAAAGGACGGGAGGGGACAGGACGGGCAGTTAAAGTGAGGGAGGGGGCAGGAGGGCGACTAAAGAGCGGGAGCGGGGTAGGAGCGGCCGTTAAAGGGCAGGTTGGGCGGGGCAGGAAGGGCAGTTATTTGGAAGAAGGGGGCACTAGGGCCAGTTAAAGGGAGGGAGAGGTGCTGTGACGTGAGGAAGGAAGCAGGCAGGAGGGCCAGTTAAAGTGAGGGAAAGGGGCAGAAGGGCGGCTAAAGAGCGGGGCGGGGCAGGAGTGGCGGTTAAAGGGCAGGTTGGGCGGGGCAGAAGGGGCGGTTAAAGGGCGGGAGCGGGGCAGGACGGGCGGTTAAAGGGCAGGTTGGGCGGGCAGAAGGGGCGTGTTAAAGGGCGGAGCGGCAGACGGCGGGCGAAGGGCAGGTTACGGGGTAGAAGGGGCGTGTTAAAGGGCGGAGCGGGGCAGGACGGGCGGTTAAAGGGCAGGTTGGGCAGGGTAGAAGGGGCGTTAAAGGGCGGGAGGCAGGAGGGGGCGGTTAAAGGCAGGTTGGGCGGGCAGGAAGGGGCGGTTAAAGGGCGGAGCGGGCAGACGGGATGTTAAAGGGGCAGGCTGGGTGGGCAGAAGGGGCGGTTAAAGGGCGGAGCGGGCAGGACGGGCGTTAAAGGGGCAGGGTTAGCGTGGGTAGAAGGGCTGTTGAAGGGCGGAGCGGGGCAGGAGTGGCGGTTAAAGGGCAGGTTGGTCGGGGTAGAAGGGGCGGTTAAAGGGCGGGAGCGGGGCAGGAGGGGCGGTTAAAGGGCAGGTTGGGCGGGCAGGAGGGGGGGGTTAAAGGGCGGGAGCGGGCAGGACGGGCGGGTTAAAGGCAGGCTGGGCGGGCAGAAGGCAGTTAAAGGCGGAGCGGGCAGGACGGGCGGTTAAAGCGGGCAGGTTACGGGCAGAAGGGGCGGTTAAAGGGCGGGGGGGGGGCAGGACGGGCGGTTAAAGGGCAGGTTGGGCAGGGCAGAAGGGGCGGCTAAAGGGCGGGAGCGGGGCAGGACGGGCGGTTAAAGGCAGGTTGGGCGGGTAGAAGGGCGGTTAAAGGGCGGAGCGGGCAGGACGGGCGGTTAAAGGGCAGTTAAGGGGTAGAAGGGCAGTAAAAGGGCGAGGGGGACAGAGGGGTGGTTAAAGGAGGGAAGGGGGGAGGGGGCAGCTTTAAGATTCATAGCCGTGCCACTCGGGCGCTAATGAGGCTCACAGCTCCCCAGTCTCACCTTCCACCGCTTTAATTAGTCTGCTGGTAAAGCGTCACTGCGCACCGCCGGGCCCTATTTATACTCTCCACACTTTCTCAAGAGCGCTGATAATGGCTCTTCTGTCTCTCTCTCTCTCCCTCCACACCTTTCTTATTTCCCTCTAATTTCATTAGAACTTTCTCCAAAGTCCACCTCCTCCCCTGCCCACCTTTTTGCACTTCAGCGAGCGCGGTAGCGGGGCGGATTCTCCGGTCAAGGCCCGTTAAAATCCGGACGAATGTTTGCTAACACGAGGGAGAAGCGGACCATGGATCCGCCGCTGCCTTTGTTCTTATTTTTTATTCGCTTGTGTCTATTGTTGGCCGAGCGGATTTATCTCATGACTCCACGCCAATGTCGTGTTGCGTAAAACCGGAGCTACGGCGCTGGAGTCGCGAGTAAATGGCGAATGTTGAGCGATTTTGTGAAAGAACTGTTGAAATCGGAGTTAAATTCGTAACAAAGAGATTATTATGTTGCCCACCACATGTGTAGCGTTACAAAACCCCACCGTTGGCCCAAACCGGATTAAATCAGTGAGTAGCTCAAGATGAAGCGAATATATATGATGAGACATCGCACCAAATCTGCGTTTTAAAAAATGATGCGATGATGGGATTTTAAAAATCTGTCGAGTAGCTGTGCAGTTTGCACTTATATAATCTGTGCTTCGTTTTACAGATTGGCACGAGGCAGGACAGGCGTGACGGCATCTTTTTCGTGTCGAGAAAAATTCGGAACTTCACCGACCAGATTAGGAGCGCCTCATTCAAGTGTCTGGTTTCGGCTCGATGAATCAAGAACTTGTTAGCGCGCTCAGCGGTCATTAGCGTGTGAGGTTTGATGGAGGTTTGCGCGGGCACCGCGGGACAGGTGTGAGTGTGTGTGTGTGTGTGTGTGAGTGGAGGATGTCAGCATCGCGCTAATGAATCTGTTGGGCTGTCAGCTTCAGCACCTCCAGCTCCTGACTGACGGGCCAATCAATCTGCAGGATTCGTCCACACCGACCGACAGAGGTACGAGCAAACGAAAGACCGGCTAACACACGCTGGAGGTTTTTTTCCACCCCCAGGAGCTTGGTATTGCGGCACTTCTGACCTCAGGGGACCTGCCCCGCTGAGGTGATACTATTCGCTGTCAACACCGGTGGTTTAAAATGAAAGTTGTTGACTTGTCCGATTTCATCACATTCTTTTCTCACCGCCTTCAGCCATAGGTCCAGCGGGTGCCTTTTTGAGACTCACACTTCCGTAAACTAACATGGAACTCGAATTTTGACGCTTTACCCCACGACCACCCCACCAACGAAATATCACCTCATTTGACCCATCCTTAAAGGACTAGCAGTACCTTTACCGGTCCGGGATTTGAACCGGCGACACTGATCGCCGGACCGACTCTCTAACGCTACCGACTGCGCCGTCATTTTCTAGAGGTACTTTTATAATCGTGGCTTGTTCTCCACAGGAGCCGGCCCCCATGACCGAGGACCTGCTGGAGGAAAAGTCTGAGGTTCTGGCCAAACTGGGCACATCGGCCGAAGGAGCGCACCTCCGAGCCCGGATGCAGAGCGCCTGCCTCCTCTCAGACATGGAGTCCTTCAAGGTAGAGTTTCGTTTCTTTATTTTGCTCCCACAGGACCTTCTTTGGTCACTAAAATAATCTCAAGCTGGGCAGGTTCCGGTCCGAACTCAGAACAACTAGTGGTTCCAACAGGGGGCGCTGTCTGTCCTGGGGTCGGGGCGGATCCCAGAGCGTCCAGTGCACTAAAAATAGGTGTGGCATAATTAAAATGATTTATAATCAGATTGTTGATTAGGTTCTAGTTTTTTACCTCATTAAAGCAGCGATAAATAAGATGCAGTGTGTTGATGCAGGATCACTATTTGGTGAGATCTCAGATCTTTTTAGTCGCTCTTTAGTCATCTCGTCTCCTTGTTTCGGGCAGAACGTTAAAACTGTCGATTCTTGAGATTGAAATATAACGTATTAAGTCGGAATTCTGAGATAAACGTTTTATTTGTCGTCCGAGGCAGAACAGGCTTCTGTACATTTTTATCGCCATGTAGTTCAGGTTTTAAGGCGCTGACAAGACTGGGTTCATCGCCGGGCGAAAAATGTCAGCAAAGAGGGCCAAACCACTTTGGTAGATTCTTTTTCTTCCTTGGGAATGGGTGATATGATTCAGGAAGAACAGGACGGAGGTCATCCGTCTTCATTTCAGCTGGGCGGAACGCGCTGACCCATTTAGAGGTTTCACCTTTAAAGTCAGGAGCGAGGGAGAGACGGAGACGTTGATTGGCCGAGGAGCGGCGTGGAAGAGGCGGCCGAGCAAGGCTCACTTGACACCCATTCATTCTTGTAAGCACCTTACCCCACTCACATCTTCTTCATCCCGAATAATCCCCCGTCCCGCTCACCGCCCCACCAGATTAAACAACAAGGGATTTGGGTTTTTTGGGGAAAAAAACGGAAAAGAATTAGCTTTTAAACTTTCAGAGCGCTTATTTTCCTGACATCGATGTTTGCCTGGCCCAGCAGGGCGGGCGGCGCTAAGAGCCGCTTTCCGGCATTTTCAATTGGCCCCTACAAAATGCTCCCAGTTTCTCCAACTTCTGTCCTCTCCTCCTTCTTTCTCTCGCTTCCATCCTTAATGAGTTTCAATCTAGGGGCTTCCTAAGTTTAACTTAAACTCTTAATGCATCTTCAAATTTAGCGACGGGCGCTGTCTTTTTAATTGTGCTTAGCCAAGCATAATTTGGCATTTTTGGCTTTAATTACTGGCCTCTCATGTCATTGAATTCGAGGGTCTCGGACGCGATGAATGGGGCCGACTTTACAATATGACAGCGCTTTTTTAACGCCCCTCCCCATCCCCCTCCTTCTCTTTCTCTCTCTCTGCTCCGGCCGCCCCACCACCAGCCCTTTTTTACGAAGAAGAGGTCACATTTGCTCGATTCGAAAGGAAAAGACGCCAAGGAGCTCAGATTGCTGGGTAAAAGGTTAACGCCGCCTGCTAAAAAAGTCACGCCGTAGTTTACCACCATGCACCATTACTGGGGAACGTGACCGATGCCGCTTTTGCTCAGTTCCGACATTGATACCTGCCGAGCCCGAAGGCCCGGCTTGATAGCGCAGCGCGAATTCATAAGAATAAGCCATATTTTTCTTTGTGGTGACTCTGTATAAACACAGTTGTCGTTTTGTGACACTGCCTATCACTCCACACTAAAACCGTCAAGCAACACCGGATCTCCAGCACGACCTGGCGTAGTTACGCACATTAAACTGTAGAATGGCGAGATTTGATCAGCTTGTAGTGTGTTGTTCTCCTCACTATCCTATCAGCAAGATTTTGCTGGCGAACGTTTTACCGCGTTCTAAGAGTTTTGCCACAAAATAGCACCATAAATTTGCAAAGCCGAGCTCCAAAAGTCTGATTATTTGACGGGAATTAATCATAGCTAAACTGAATTCAAATCAGTTGGCACAAATATCACCCCTCCTCCTCCTGCTCACTATCTTAAGTCTCGTTTTCTCCTCCGTCTCCTGGTAATTATCGGCCATGAAAAGCACAGAGACTTCCGGAGACGGCGTTCCTCAGAAAGGTCAGGCAGAGGGACTGGAGAATTTGTCAGCCGGCTCATTTACACCGCCACGACTCACGCTATGCTGTCCGTTCGCTGATAAAAAAAAAAAAAAACCCTTATTCTGCACTGTAGGGGGTGTGGGGAATTTTTTTAACTCATTTTTTTCTGAGGAACTTACCTCTAATATTTAATCACGACACTTCCCGATTTGAGTCGAAAGCCCAGCTCCGGAATTTTGGGAGAAACACACTTGGCCTTACACCTTTAATTATACTGATCATCTTCATCCGTTCACGTGTTGAGTTAACTTGCGGCATAAAAACAATGTCTTTCCCCGAGAACGAATCAAATGAAGAAGGTTTTCGCCCGCCCTAAGTTCTCCGCAAACAGCGACAAGGCTGTCGAATGTTGCTCGGCCTTAACCTCGTTCCCTGCCCGAACCCTGCCCCAGAACCTTTTAACAAAAGCCAAGCAGCTTGAACAGTAACGGCCTAATTCGGGAAGAACGACTCGTCGTTGCTCGTTAAGAGAAAATCATCAGAAAATAATCCCGAAAATTAACGGCTCGCGGGAAATGTGCGGCAAGCGGCGCCCGCTTAGCAAAACAAAGAGAAACGCGAGCGAGACGCTGCTGGCGCTTCAACCGCTTATTAAAACTGCTACGGCCAAATTGGGCTAACGACTCGTGAGCTCCAATTAGGCCGGCCGAGGAGGAGTGGCTACTGCACAAGCTAGCGTAAGGGACGAGGACACTGCGGTATTACTGCTACTGATCTAAAAACCATCATTCAAAGAGCCGTATGATTTTTACTTGTTAATCAATTGAGTAATAATTTAATTTGCATAAAAATAATGTGTATTTTTCCCTTGATTAAACTTTTGTGCGATTAGATGATCAGTTGACTAGTTAGTCTGTTTAAAACCATCTTTTCTCATAAATACAGGATCCTTTCTCGTAAGTACCCTGGGGAACGTGGGGGTTACCGTCCCCAAACTGCTGCTCCTTCACGGAGGGGTCACAAGCAGAGGTGGCATGTGGCTGCGATGCGCTAGCGTGTGTTCCTTTAACCCCGCGTTGTGTGTTGCTGTGTGAACGGCAGGCTGCCAACCCGGGCTGCTGTCTGGAGGACTTCGTGCGCTGGTACTCGCCTCGGGACTACGTGCAGGAGGAGGAGCGAGACGAGGCGGGTCAGGTGCTGGGGGTCCGGGGCAGCCTGAGCGCCAGGATGAAGATCCCGGGCAACATGTGGGTGGAGGCCTGGGAAACGGCACGAGCCACGCCCGCACGCAGGCAGAGGAGACTCTTCGACCACACCAAAGAGGCCGAGAGGGTACGTAGAACACACACACACACGTCCCATCATCCTCATCATCAAATTCTCACAACTCATAATTAAGGACTGCAAGTATAGATATATGTATACTAAGTATATATATAAAAAATATTGTTAAATATTATATTTCATATTTGATGAAAAAAGCACATTTTTATTAAAAAAGTAAATTAATAAAATGCAAAAATACATGGTTTTTGAAAATATAATTGATTTATTACTTGAAGTTTTAAAAATATATATAGCTTTAAAATATTTTTATTTGAAAGATTAATCAAATGTTAATTATTAATACTGATAATAATTATGTAATTATTATTATTACAGCATCAGTTTAATATTTGTTATTTAATTAATAATCTTGATAATTATTTAATTAATAATAAGCAAGAATAATAACTTTATTATTATTCAGATTAATGAAGAGGTCAATAATATAATTATTACGTACAGGACAGCATCTATCTAATATTTTAATTTAGTAAATACCTAGTGAATTATTTTAATAATTATTTAATTAACAATACATATATATTTAATTATTATTATTACAGGAACTATCTAATATTAATTCTATTAATAATTTTAGTGCATAATATGAATGTTTTATTATTAAATTATTTTATTATTGCATATTTATTATAATTATTATTATTATTATTATTATTTATAACAATTTCTGTTTAAATAACGCCGCCAACAACACCAGCATACATGGAACAATGACTGTTGTTATAAATGAAAACATTATCGATGTCTTATATGAATTGTTTATTGATTATTTATTATCATTTCTATAAAGCAGTTGTGCTCAGTGTCTCTCCTGCAGACTTCAAGGTCTTTACTGTAAAAACGTCTCCTAAATATGCACAAGTTTCCCTTCTGGAGCACACAAACCCGCAGAGCTTTTTACACTCCGCATCCTTCCTCACACCACCTGTGCTTTTACACACACACACACACACACACACACACAGCGTCCGCGCCGATCAAAGGCGAGGCGGGTCCCGAGCGCTTTCAGATCCGACCAATCGGACGGCGAGTGAGAGCGGTAAAAAGTGGGTTACGGGGCGCCGCGTTGCCAAGGTGCCTCCTCCACGGGCGCCGCGGCAACGAGTTGAAGCCGAGTTCACGGGAACCTTGCCCAGAACGAAGGTCATCCGCGGCAGCGGCATCGTCACTCGCCGTCCTTCGACCGTCTGTCCGGCTCTACTGGGGAAACTCGAGGTGCCGGCTTTGCTCTGAATTAATTTGCTGATTTAATTTCAGGTCCCTTTTTTCGCGGCGTTTTTGCGCTCCAGTAACTTGCCCCGGCCAATGACAAAAAGCCTGCATATCTACACAGTTACAGTTCTGGTGAGATCTGCCAGACGGAGACTTACTCCATCCGTCCGTGAGCGTGTAGAGCAGTGACATTCTACTAAAATTCAAAGAGGTCCAGTTAGAGATCTGAATTAGTTTGCTGATTAGGGCTGGACGATGTGGCCTAAAAATAACGTCACGATAATTTTAAGCTGTATCGCCGTACACGATATCTATCTGATACTTTATCCTCTCTTTTGGGGAGAGAACTACATTTCCCACAATCCCCTGCGCTGCCACTTGGAGCCGCATCACAATAACGCAATCGAGTAAATAGCTGTATTGTGAGTGGAACTCTGCTTATTATTTTTTTGCGTGTGACGAAGATTTGACCGAACTGGAGCGTTTTTGTTAGTTCCATATCGCGTCGCACAACGTGTTTACCTCGCGATGAACGTCATTTATTTGCATTTACGCATTTATAACGGTAAAGCGAATAACAGTAAACGCTGCTCGCCGTTTAGATACGATATCACGATGCATCATCTGGAAGCGTTTTGAAGGATAAATGAATGAAAAATAGTTTTTAAAACGTGATTTCAGTAGTGAAACGGGATTGCACGTCACAGACCACCTGCATTGCCACCACTGACCCCCAGGAGGCAGCGGACCGCCGATTGAAAACCCCGATATAATCGATTATTATTATGGTATGTAATTGTAACGTTTCTCAGAAAAAGTGTCATAATTCTGAGATAAGGTGAAATTCCTTTCTTCATAATGTGCTTCCATAATTAAATCTTTCCAAATTACCTCACGACACTTAAAGAATCCCACCTTTCTTCCTGCCGCCCTTTCAAAAATCGAATCCCACGCTCACAGTGGGCTCAGAATAGATCTGTCGGAGAACAAGAGAGCGAGCGTGTGTGTGTGTGAGAAGTGTGTGCTGATGATTGCGATCCCGTGCAGGTGTTGCACTACCTGGCACTGCAGAAGCCGGCCGACCTGACCAGACACCTGCTGCCCTGCGTCCTGCACGCCGCCGTACTCAAACTCAAGGAGGAAGGTGAGCGCGCCGTTCACGAAAGCTGTCAAGGTTACGCACGCTTCGGCGCGCGGCGTTAAGAGCGCGTGCGTGCGTGTGTCAGCTCAAAGTTTTCCTCCCGTTCTCGCTCCCAACGCAGAGTCGGCGGAGGACATCCCATCGGTGCGTAAGAGCGTCCCTCAGCTCGTCTCCCACGCCAGTAAGCTGCTGCGTCACCCGAATCCCGACCTGAAGAAGCTGGAGGTGAGTCTAGTCGAGGCGCGCAAATCTGATAAACCCACCACGAGCTTTAATCCGAGCTCTGATCCGCTCCCGTGCCGGATTCGCTTTTCATTGCAGGAGACGATTAACCAGGTGGCGCTGCTGGAGGCCGTCGTCGCTCGAGCTCGTTCCCTCAAAGCCAAATTCGGCCTGAGCAAGGGTGAGAAAGGAGACGAGGCCGAGGACCTGGAGAGGTGATGCACCGCATTTTCTTACACGTCTGTGTACTAGGGATGGACGATATGGGAATTACTGGCCGATGCCGATATTCTGCGTTTTTCATTCGTATATCTGCCGGTACATGAGGGTGGCGCAGTTGAGCGTGTGAAAGCACGGTATGTTGCTCACCAAAGTTCCACTGCATGCTTGGGATTTTGGACAAAATTAACGCCATAACTCTTAACGTTTCTAATACAGCACCAAGTCAAACAAGCGTGAAAGCAGAGTGGAGCGAGGGTTAAGAATTTCCAGCATAGTGCACACTCCATGTGCACTACCTAGTGTGTAGCGACTCCGGTTAATTCCTGCAATGCATAATACCGCATAGGAAAGTATGATAGCGGCGTCCTACCTACCATACTATTACGTGCAGAAGTACGCGACTCGGGACACGGAGCGTTTGTGAGAGCTCACGTTCGCTAAGTGGGGCAAACGCGCGATTTAGCGCGAGCGTGAAAAGACAAAAGATTTCGCTTGCGCACGTTCCACTGCGTGCTCAGAATTCTGGCCAAAAATTTTAAGACAGAAGGAGCGGACCATATGAAATCCAACGTCGCACTTTGGACATGCCTGTCACAAGCGCTACATTTCCGACGGACAATAAATACGTCGTTAAATATCGGCTGAAAGTATCGTGCAAATCTAAGCAAGTATCGGCCGATTCCAAAATTATCGTGCATCCCTACTATATACGTTTGGTTCGTGCGCGTAAAGGTCTCTGTCTCCGTGGCGATGCCGCCTTAAACCAGGAAGAGGCGCCAGTGAGCGTCTGTTAGTTTAGCTAGCTAGTTTTAGCTATGTTGGATGAGATTACAGTAGCTACGTTATTACTGATTTTTGGTACCCAGCTTTGAAATTAGATCTGCGCAGTTTCAAAATTGCTCCAAGTTCTGTACATAAATTTTTGGGGTTATTTTTGTAAGTGGAACAATAACAAAAACACGTAGCTATTTCCGATAAAAACGTAGCCAACTCTGGTGGTGTAAATTGGTATATTTTGCTGTTCTTTATAAGTCTTATTTTCAGGTTTTTTGATAGCGCCAAAAAATAACAGCAGAAGAGGGTGATGGAGGGACTAGTGGAGCTCGCGTCGCAGCTCACGAGCGCCTCAGGACGTCTCCGGAAACGAGCCCGAGTTTCAGCGCGGTGGCAGTCGCAGCCGAGCGGCCACGCGTCACCGCGCCCGCGTCATGCCCGCATTCAGCCGCTTTGTATTCCTCAGAGCTCTGTCCTTGTTTTCCGTCCTCGTCTGTTTACACGCTCCCTCGTTCATCACGAGCAGCTTGGCGTCCTTTCGTCTTTTTATTTTCAATATCTTCATCCCTCCTTCCCTCCACCGCTACCTCATCCCTTTCTCAACCCTGCTCCATCCCTGCTTTCTTTCTTCATCCCTCCCTTTCCGCCTTCCCTCCATCCTTCCTTACCTCTCTATCCCTCCTTCCGTCCCTCCATCCATCCCGCCTTCTCTCATTCGTCCCTCCTCCATCCCTCCTTTCTTCTCTTCCCCAACCCATCTTTTCTCACTCCGTCCTTCAGTCCACCCCTCCTTCCTTCCATTCCTCCGTCCCTCCATTGTTCATCCCTCCTTCCTTCTCTCCACCCTCCCTCTTTTCTTCGTCCCTCCTTCAATCCCGCCTTCCTTTGTTCATTCCTCCTGCTATCCTTGCTTCTTTCCTTACCTCTCTCTCCCCATCCCTCGTTTCCTCCCTCCAACCCTAGTTCATACCTTCCTCTCTCCCTCCTTCTCTCCATCCCTCCTTACCTCTCCCCATCCCTCGTTTCCTCCCTCCAACCCTAGTTCATACCTTTCTCCCTCCCTCCTTCCCTCCATCCCTCCTTACCTCTCTCCATCCCTCATTTCCTCCCTCCAACCCTAGTTCATACCTTCCTCCTTCCCTCCATCCCTCCTTACCTCCCTCCCTCCTTCCCTCCACCCCTCCTTACCTCTCTCTCCATCCCTCATTTCCTCCTTCCAACCCTAGTTCATACTTTCCTCCCTCCTTCCTTACCTCTCTCCATCCCTCGTTTTCTCCCTCCAACCCTAGTTCATACCTTCCTCCCTTCCTCCTTCCCTCATCCCACCTTACCTCTCTCTCCATCCCTTGTTTCCTCCCTCCAACCCTAGTTCATACCTTCCTCCCTCTCTCCTTCCCTCCATCCCTCCTTACCTCTCTGTCCATCCCTCGTTTCCTCCCTCCAACCCTAGTTCATACCTTCTTCCCTCCCTCTTTCCCTCCATCCCTCCTATACTCCTTCATCACTTCTCCTCTCCCTCCATCCCTATTCCATACCTCCTTCCTTTGCGTCTGTTTAATCTGTTTGACCTTTTTATTGGGTTAAGGTGTTGCCGCTTCAGGGATTACCAGATCAGAGTTTGGAGATGATAATATTTCTATATGTAATTTAGTGTTGACTTGTATGTTGCGTGCAGTGAACCTGACCTTTCTGATGAGTTTTCACTCGTCGTCTCGCTTCATAACCAACTTTCACCCAGTTATTTTGGAGACGTTTCATTTTCTGGGACGAGACGAGATGTTCCTGTACGCTTCAGAATCCGTTCTGTCAGACGCACCTCGCTCCCTCCCTCCCTCCCTCCCTCGCTCCCTCTCTCTCTCATCAGCAGCCAGAACAGAAAGGTCGGAGTAGAATTTGCTTAAAACCACCACCGTGAGCCAGTCAAATTGTGGAAGAGTTTTCTGTGGACAGACGAGATGAAAAGGCCCCGTGAGAGCGACGGAGAGAAGTGTGAAACTGCACCTCACGTCTCAGCACCTGGTCACGGCTCCGATCTGCAGTCCACACCCGGAAATCATCTTCATTAGGCCACGTGAAGAAGACGCAAGTGTGCAGGAACGTTCCCCGAGGTTACAGAACGGCGTGAAATCCCTCCTTCTGTCCTTCATCCCTCCTGCTGTCCTTCATCCCTCCTACCGTCCCTTCATCACTCCTTTTCTCCCTCCCTCCTTCTGTCCTTCCTTCCTCCTATCATCCCTTCATTACTCCTTCTCTCCCTCCCTCTTTCTGTCCTTCATCCCTCCCACCATCCCTCCATCCCACCTTCCCGCCCTTCATCACTCCTTCTCTCCCTCCTTCTGTCCTTCATCTCTCCTACCATTCCCCCATCCCACCTTCCTTCCCTTCATCACTCCTTCTCTCCATCCCTCCTTCTGTCCTTCATCCCTCCTACCGTCCCTTCATCACTCTTTCTCTCCTTCATCACTCCTTCTCTCCATCCCTCCTGCTGTCCTTCATCCCTCCTACCATCCCTTCATTACTCCTTCTCTCCCTCCCTCCTTCTGTCCTTCATCCTTGCTACCATCCCTTCATCACTCCTGCTGTCCTTCATCCCTCCTTCTCTCCTTCATCACTCCTGCTGTCCGCCATCTCTCCTGCCATCCCTCCATCCGTCCTACCGTCCCTTCATCACTCCTTCTCTCCCTCCCTTCTTCTGTCCTTCATCCCTCCTACCGTCCCTTCATCCCACCTTCCTTCCCTTCATCACTCCTTCTCTCCACCCATCCTTCTGTCCTTCATCCCTCCTACCGTCCCTTCAACACTCCTCCTCTCCCTCACTCCTTCTGTCCTTCCTCCCTCCTACTGTCCCTTCATCACTCCTTCTCTCCTTCATCCCTCCTGCTGTCCTTCATCCCTCCTGCTGTCCTTCATCCCTCCTGCTGTCCTTCATCCCTCCTACCATCCCTCCATCCCACCTTCCTTCCCTTCATCCCCCCCTTCTCTCCTTCATCCGTCCCTCCTCCTCTCCGTATCCCACCTTCCTTCCCTCCATCACTCCATCCTTTCCTCCGCATCTCATTCATCCCTCCTCCTTCCTTCCAACCTGCCTGTTTCTTCCCCCTTTGTCTCGCCATCCCTCCCTTTTTCCTTCTCTCTTTCTTGCCCTCCCTCCACTCCCTCCATCATTCCCTCCCTCCCTCCTCCACTCCTTTCATCCCTCCCTCCCCATTCCAACCTCCCTTCTTCCCTCCCTCCCTCCTCCACTTCTTTCCTTCGTCTCATCCCTCCTTCCTTCCTTCCCTCTGTCACTCTGCCTGGACGCTGGAGCCGGGTTCGCTCCGTGTTTCTGGCGTCTCCGGCCGGGGGCATGTCAGGCGAAGATCGGGCAGCTCTGGTTAGGTCCCGGCGGGGCGCTCGGGGGGAACCGGGGGGTGCGGTCGAGACGCACTCGCGGCCCTCGTTAAGGAGAGACCCCGAGCTGGCTCCGAGCAGGGGAAGAGTGCGTGAGTGTGTGTATTCAGGGTGCGCTGTGAGGACCTGCTGTCCCGTAAAAGACTTTGAAGAGAGTGACGATGACGGAAAACGGAGCCGAAAAGAGCCGACGCTCACCATTTGCATCAGGCGAGATAAACCGGACGAGCGCTAACGATGCCGACGTCATCCGTCTTCGCGCCGACGCTCGTTACAGCACCTTCATTCCCGATCCTCCCCCGACTCCCTCTCGCGTTCTTTGGGAACGTTTGGTGGCTCAGCACAACTATTACTGCTCCTTTAAACCGGGTGTGGCGTGTTACCAGGGTGACGACAGACGGAGAGGGAGGGAGAGAGGGAGGGAGGAAGGACGCACGTTAGACCTTCGTACCGGCCACGTCTTTAACGTTATTAGAGCCGAGCTGTGACGTCTGACCCTCTTTCTCTTCTTTCTCGTCCCTCCTTTTTCCCGTCTGCACCAGGTTTGTCAGCTCTCTGCTGGAGGAGCCGGAGGTGGCAGTGATCGGGGCGGGGCGAGGACCGGCCGGCAGCATCATACACAAACTGTTCGCCAGCGCTCAGCGGGTAAACACACACACACACACACACACTCAGAGAAATAGCGGGGTCATTTCTACACCCACAAACCAGTTGTACCTTCTTTAGTTCCATTCCCGTACCTTGCTTTCTCGCTGTGCCCATAAATGCTAGTGCAGCACGGTGCAATATTACATCGATACATCAGACGATTCTGACGATATCACAAAGTCTGCTACGATGCGATTTCCACTCGATTCGATTCAGGAGTCAGCCATCGAAATGAGACGATGTTCTGATTAAACACACTCACTTCCATTCATTTCAAACCATCAAAAAGCAGCTAAAAATATCATGTGACAGTTTTTATCATAAACCAGACGCACGGTATCGTCACGTTAGATTGAACAGGAGGTAAATTTTTTATTAAATATGGAATATAAAGTATGCCGTGTCTGATCGTAAATCTTTTGAACAGGTCTGTTTCTATCTGCCTCCATCGTTAAATTGATGTATCGATGTAGAGCCACGTATCGTTACACCCCGACAAAATGCATGTGTGATTTCTGCATCCCCACACACACACCACGCTTCCACAGGGGGCCCGTTCTATCCAGCGCGTCGCATCAGCAGCAGTTTTGGGCTCGAGAACGCCACGTGCGCGCGAGCGACACATTTACACCAATCGATCCCAGGCCTAAAGGGGCCGGCGACATTTGGGGCGGCTGACAACTCTCACACACGTTCATACGCACACGCTGTGTTTTGGGGGGAGGCCAAATATATTCAGACGGAAATCGTACACTAAATCTGAGCGCAGGGCGTTCAATGCCGAGCGTCGTTTTTTAAAATCGTTTTCCACAGCTTAGCCGGAGCGAGTTCCCAACCGGCGGGAATGTGACGTTAATTTAAAAAAAAAAAAAAAACGACAAGGAAATGGTCTGATTTCTGGAGCGATCCTCTTTCTAACGGAGAGATCTAACGGTCGAACGAACTCCTGTCCGATCAGAAATTTTGTCCCGGGTTTGGGCAGAGCGAGCAGTCATGCTGAAGACATCTGCAGAAAGTTCACTGCACCGTGAAAGAACAAAAACAGCAGCAGCAGCAGCAGCACGACTCCGGTGGAGTTTGAGCACAGCATTTGTCGTATTTCCTCCACGAAACACCGGAAATACACCGAAAAATACCCAAAACACTGGCAGCGTTGGGGAAATTACTTACTACTGGACGCTCACAAGACGACGCGAGACGAGACTTGAACAGTGCTCAAAGTTCCGCTCCACGTTGCCAATTTTTGCCACAAAAATAACGCGGGCTTTGCATGTCGATGAGAAATATCGTTACGTTTCAATATCGCGCGGCATGAGATCTCGTCACACGTTTCTACGCACTGTTTATTAAGGGTAACTTCTCAAGCTTCTTACTACTTATGATGAGAGTGAAATGAAGCAAGTTTTGTGGCTTTATCATAAACCAATTTTTCAAATTCTTTCACTGCTGCATTCTGAATGAAATTTGCAGCAGGGTGATTATCTAATTTTCCGCCACAAGCTTACCTGGTTTAACCCCACACGTTGTTTCATTACTTCGCTGTTGTTGGTGATCGTTGTCGTTTGACGGGGTATTGTAGCTACATATGTAAAGTAATAATCGGTTTTGTTGCAAACGATTGCTGGAAGTTGCTACCTTTGTTTCAAGTCAAGTCAATGTTGTGCAAAACAATATTAAAAAACTTACACAAAGAATGTAATAAAAACAATAACGTCACGTCAAACAGACAAATCAACAAACGGACAAGCAATCAGGTTTAGACGACGGTGATTGCGGAGGTCCTGATGCGCAGAGTAACGCAGTCTAAGGCCATGTCCACACGCACACGGGTATTTCTGAAAACTGAGATTTTCCGGAGATTAAATCGCGTGTGGACGTGGCCTAAAAGCCTCTACTGAAAGGGCCGGTCTCCGCTGCGTTTTAGACCGGACCTCGGCACAAGCGTTTGCTCAGCGGAGCTCGGCGATCTAGCGGGAGTGGGAGTGTGGCGGGTTGAAAGGTGACGGAGGTAGGGAGGGGGCAGCACACGTAGAGGCTTAAAAACCAAACGGTAAAATCTTCAAATCAGCTCTAAAACTCGCTGTGAGGTTTTGACTCGCAGCGTATTTTGTTTTTTCCAGACTTTTCGTGCGAATTCTCCGAACCTCGGCCTGGACTGAAATCTTTGTGCTGATCTGAATGAGTCCAAGACGAGCTCTGACTAGCCGCGCAGTGTGAGCCTGGTTTGATTTAGTCCAGTTTTTATTACAGCAGTTTCTCATTTTTTATCTTGCTTCTTCCTTCCTTTAATTGGACGAACTGAGATAAAAAACAAAGTTAATCCCAAACCTTTGACCGCTGTGTTACGTCCGGATTCTCTCAGCAAGAAATTAGAAGAAAAACAACAAATGATCTTGTTTTTCTGCGCGTTGGTTTAAAGAATGCATTAATTATTCCAAATGAAATAACGAATCTCAAATCGCCCCCTAAACACGACGCCGTTGCGAGCGGCGAATGGAACGTGCCGTCCTCCGCGGCTGCCGCGCCGTTCCCGGATAATGCACTGATTTAGTTTTATTTTATTTTAAAAATAACAAGGCTCTCCAGCGTAAAGGAGCTGTTTTTAGACGGCTCATCATAATGAGCTAAATTAATTAAATGAAGCAGATGTCTGGGTTTCGTTTAGCGCGCTTTAATGTGACACAGAGGTAATTGAACACGTCGCTAGAGCCGCTCGCTGAAGGCAGCAGGAAAAACAGCCCGGAGGTGGGGGCTCGGAGGCGCTTCCAACGCGGGGGGACAGTTTGGTCTTTGCAAAGCGGGAGAAATTCAAGTTCTTTTACTATAATAATAACGATGATGATGATTCCTCTCTTCATCTCTAGACTAGCGCGTGTGTTGCTATCCGCTACATCAACTTGGAACCGTATGTGACCCTCCACGGCAAAACCAGTCGCTTGTCGCAAATTTTCCAAATTGAGTTATTGTGTTTTCATGAAAGGGCATAAATCAAGCTTCAAAACGATACCTATATGGAATGAATGGGACGACATATGACTGAGATATCAACATTCAAAGGAGTCGGGTTTCTCCTGTCACGCCGAGAAACTGAGAATCTGCCGCCGGTTGGATTTTAGCACTCACAGACGCTTGCGCGGTCAAGCGTTATTGCCAGACGATGCTTAGCCTGCCTGCATCTACAGCCACGACGGATAGCTCTACTCAAGAAGGTTAATCGAACTCGGAGACGGAGATGGATTCCCGGAGAAATATCTTCACGCTAGTCAACCAGTGGATTTTACCGTAAATATTAAAACAGAAACTTTTAACATTCTGCTGGAATTGAATTCCTCACCTCAAGAAAGTCACGTTTTTAGGATGGAAAGGGTAAGTTTTTCAGCCAAATTGATTCACAACAGTACAGTATAGACCTTCCACTGTTTCAAAACACTAAAAACCAAAAATCCAACATTTTACCCCACGCAACATAAACGCTCGTTTTTCTCGGAAACCTCCGTTGCGACGAGCGATTGGTTTTGCCGTGGAGAGTCTCATATTAGCACCTGATTGGAGACCAATTCGGCTTCCTAGACGCCTGTGATCGGCTGGTTTTTTAGCACATTTATAACGCGCCGTTTTGCTGGCGGAAGTTCCAGTGCGCGCCCAGTGTCTTGAGTCTGGACTTTTCTATTGGTGTCTTTTTCTTTACTAAAACTTAGACTTTTAGAAGCAAAAGATGCACTCTTAGGACTACAAAGAGCATTTACGTGGCGGTCAAAAGACTGTAACGCCCCTGCGTTCTCGGCTTCAACACACTTAGTTTATGTGCGTTCTCGCGTCTTTATATATATATATATTTCAGGAACCAATCAGATTACGGCACGTAAGGCGGCTACGTATTACTTCTCCTGTTCCGTGCTGGTACATTTCACGTGTATACGTATTAATATAACTCCACTAGGTAACACCGTACAGATGGTTCTTATGGAAAGTTCCAGAAACATTCAAAATTAACATTATAGCTCTACTACAAAAAGTTATGAAATATTAAATCCAAATATTCAAACATTCATGCAACAGAAAATGGCTCTAACACCCAGAATTTTAGCGGAAAAATAACGCCGTACTGTTTGGAGAGACAGCTTTACACCTCGTCGAGAAATATCATTAGGCTTTAATATCGCATGAGATTTCATCATGGAAATATGACATATGATGTTATATCTTAACATCCAGTATATATTTATATAAAACATATACACACTGAAACGCCCCTGGCAGAGTGGGGTTTTGGACAGTATTGCCATGAATGCTTTTTAATTTGTGATAATGTTGCTCAGATTAAGGGACAACACAAACTACCAAAACATATTTTACTACATCAACAGTTTATTAAACAGTTTACACATAGAAAATACTTCAATTTTGGATTCATCAAAATATCCACCATTAGCAGCTGTTACAGCTCTGCATCATCTGGGCGTCCGAGCGGTCAATCAACCAATCAGTTGTTGAAGCTATTAAGGTGTGCTGACCCAAAAATCTTTTAAAAGCCTGGGCCGAGTTTAAACCAGTAACCAGACATCACAGCTGCCAAAGGGGCACGTCTGACTCTGACATGGATATACTGCCATTATTATGTAATCCAAAAAAAAATGATTATTGCTGGAATCCAAAGATAACGTCAAGACACTTTAATGTATTTGCACCAAAAAATGATGAGGATTTATGCTGATATCGTCCAGAACCCCACTTTGCCAGGGGCGTTTCCAAACTTCTGGAGGACAGTGTACATAGGTAAACAAGTACATAACAAATCTACAGTATATAGTAGTATAATACAGTTCCTTAATTGATTAAAATATATATTAATAATAATGTGTTATTTCATTATTTTTAAGAAATCTATTAAACAAACATATTTTACTTTGAAGCTGTAGTCGCAAAACGTCATAAAACAGTCGGTTCCGGCTTCATGACGAGCGACGATAAATCGGGCTGGGTTCAAAAAATCGATTCACCGATCAATATCGATTCTCGTTCGAAAAATACGATATCGATTCAAATATTCGCGGCTCGATCTTTTCCTGCGGCTACGCACTACTTCTCGCGAGCGCGCAAGGAGAGCTATAAAAACGTGAGAGCGGCGAACCCCAAACCAAATAGAGCCATGGCTGAAGCTGCTCCGCTCAAATCACCGTCTGGCCTAATTTTATAACCAAGCAAAACTAGCATTGACGCAAAGAAATCTCTAAATAAATCGATATCGAATCGAGAACTGAATCGGATCGTGACCTTGTGAATCGGAATCGAATCGATTCAGGAAATCAGCAACGACACCCAGCCCTAACGAAAAACGTTCACTTTTTATATTTGACGGAGTGCTGCTGCTGCTGCTGCTGCTGGCGTTAAATCGTCAAGAGCTGCGTTTCTCTCTACTGAGTGGCAGCGTTCACACTCTCTCCAAAACCCACACACACACACACCTTCCCTCCCTAACATCATCGCCCGACGTCCCAAGTGTTTGCCCGAAAACTCTCTACTGTGTTTGCCTCTCGTTCTTTTCCTCTCTCCATACTTCTCTCTCTCTCTCCTCGGTCTGGAGGAAGTGTGTACGCGTCTGAGTGTGTGTGAGTGTTAAATTATAGCCTGTGTGTTGCCAAGCTGGAAATAGAAAGGCGGTAATTATAGCCGGCGTCCTCGTGTAAACGGTGCGAAATCAGGGGGATTCAAAAGGAGGTGAGCCTTCTCGGAAGGGAAAAGGAGATAAACGGAGAAAGGGAGAGGAGCGGGAGCAGGAGGAGGAGCAGAAAGAGAGGGACAACAACGAGTAGGAGGAAAGATGTCGGCCGCGCCAAAAGGGGCAGCTCCGATCCCGTCATTAAAATCTGACCGCCGGCCGCTTTCCGCTCGTCACGCGGTCGCGAGACGCGGCAAACACTCGGCGGGATCAATTTCTCATCAATAAAAATGGATTTTTCCCATGTCTTTCTTTGCATGAGTCGATGCACGTGCATTTTTGCTAATTGCCGCCAAAATACGCCCAACTCCGCAACCCCTAAAACGCATGGGTTAAAAGGTGATGATTTTTCTGATTATTAAAAACTAAAAGTAAATATGTCTTTCGCTGTGTAAAACATTTGGTGCATTGTGTTCATGTGCATGTAGTAGGAACCGGTGTTGTTCTCTTCTGTGTGTTTACTTTTTATCACTTTATTTTATTAATTTATTCATTTAAATTTTATCCTTTTTATTTGTATTTTTTTTCCCCCTCTTAATGCCACTCACCCTTACCAAGCTGGCTGATTCCAGTGATGAGGTAACCACTAGCAACATCCTCTCACTTGTCTCTCGTTCCTCGCCAAAAACTCATCGTCAGACCCCCTTTCCCTCTCCCCCACCCAAATATACCAATCGATCGTCAGCCGCGCCGACGTATTAACCCTTTTGCCGATTCATTTCGACCGTCGCCGATATCAAGCGATTACAACGGCCGTGCAGTTTGCTCTTGTCTCGCCGCTTCATTTAACCTCCCACGACGCTCTCCGAACGGCCGTGTGTCGCAGGAGTGGTAGCCGACCAACGCTGAACGCTCCGAGAAGGAGAAGAGGAGAGCTTCAGCCGAGCTTGGTGTCTGTAGAATTCAGAGATTTTCAGATACATATCGGATATCGGGTTATCGGACCCTGAAAGACCGATATCGGTCAACCTCTTAACGTGTATTCGTGATGACGTCTTCGCTTAAAGGACCGCGGAGAAAGCGAGGGGCCTCACGTTTTGCCCGTTTGAACTCTTTCGTTCCGCAGCCGATTTGTATTTATATTCATATACATATATTTTAAAGGACAAAGAACGTCCTGCTGGGTGTTGATCAGCCCTTTTTCCCGTCGTCGCCTCCCTCCCGTCTCATCGCTTCCATCGTCTCCCGCCCGGCACGTCGTTAATAATAACGAGTATTTACGTAGAGGTCGGCGTCGTTCAAAGCCGCTCTGTTTTCGGTTTCTTTCCCCCTTTTTATTTTTTTTGCGTAAAGCCCATTAGAACCAAAGTCCCAGTTCTCGTCACTTTAATTTTTGTTCCTGTCGCAGCTCCTAACTGATCGTCCCTCGTCTCGCCCGAGCCCTTTTAAATCTGTCCTTTGAGGCCCTGTTCTTACCGCCCCCCTCCTTCGTTAGATGAAATCTCATGGATGTGATAAGACATTTGCTAATTTGCAATCAGCCAGCTAATTAGTGAGATTTGTTCCTCCGCCGGAAAAAAAAAAAAAAATCTAGATTGTGTCGATTCGTCGCGCTCTTTGCTGGGGTCCCGACTCAGAAGTCGCGGGTTCTTTTTACTTTCCGAAGCGTGAAAAGTGGAATTTTTATTGAGGTTTTATTTTTGCCGTTGAGAGACCGAATCCGCGTGTTGACTATAACTTGTAAAAAATCAATAATTCATCCTTTGATCAATATTCGCTTACGTTACATTTATACAATTTCAATTAATTTGATTTGACTTAAACTTTAACGTGGCACTCGAAACTAGCTGCAACCAAGTTGGTTTTTCACGTTTTCCAGATGCACTTCATAAAGAACACGTTCAAAAAGTTTTCTCTGGATTTTGCCACAGGTTTTTTTTTTGCTGCCGACGGACGAAGACTCGGGCCGAACGGGAAACCCAGACGAGCGCAAAACCACGTCAGGGGGAGGGGTTGGGGGCGGAGTTTCCGATTTCCCGTCCCCGGCTGGGAGGGAGCTCCTCCTCCGCACCTGCGTCCCGCGCCCCGCCCCCTATTCCCGAGCTCTCCCCCAGCGCCTCTTCTGCGTCCTCATGAGGGACGAGTTCCGCCTGGCCGCCGCCTTCTCCTCCGACTCCGCCTTCTTCTGAAGCAGCCGCCGATCGCTGACCTCGCGGAGATTTCGGACAACTCTGTTTTTTAACCACGAAAAGTTCCCGCCGGACCGAGTCGCTGAGAAATTAAAACCGCAGTCCGGGAGCTATTTGGCGTTATATTAACATCCGACGACAAAAACGGAAATTAGCGTTAGTAAGAAGAAATCCAACTAAAACTGGAGGTTAGCCTTCGTAGTTAGCCTTCGTAAGTCTGCGAATTTCCGAAATTCTCCGATTCCGCAGAGATTAGACAACGAAATTTGCGGAAAGTTTCGAAATGAAGATTCTCGGAATGATCCTACAGAGCGACAGAATTGTTACATAATCAAACCGCAGCCTGGGAGCTAATTGGCGTTATGTTACTATCCAACGAAAAACAGAAATTGGTTCGCTAGTTCGTTAGCTAATTTAAAAAATTCGCATTGCGTTGACGTCGAGTTACTCGCAAAGAACCGACAGGGCGGCGGAATTGTTACCAAGTCAAACCGCAATCGGGCTGGTAATCGGCGGTGGCGTAGGTTACGTTAGCATTGTATTGGCATCCAACCAAAACAGAAATTAGCGTCCAACTAAAAGTGAAGCTTAGCCTTCGTAGTTGTGCAGAAGTCGATTAGTCGATTAGGAAAGATCCGACAGGGCACGTGGATTTCTGAATCAGTTTTCCAAAAATCTTCGCACAACAAAATTTCTAGACAGTGTTCCGGACTGCAGTTGCCTGAGAAGCGCTGGAAGAATTGCTACAAATCATACTTTCCTCCGGCTGCCGTTTGGCGTTATATTAACATCCGATGAAAACAGAAATTGGCGTTAGTTAGTCAAATAAATCCGAAGTCGAGTTGCTCAGAAAGAGCAGCGTAATTATTACGAATTGTTACGAAATGCTGTTCACGCTAACGTTGTGCCGCTTCAAGTTTCCAAATCCGATCGCGTCACAACTTTGCAACTTGCTAGAAAACGTCGTAATAGCTACTTAACGTTATCGTCATCAGAGTCTAACATCATTTGTTTAATCCCGTTCACTGTCGCCGCCTTTTGTCGCATACCATTTGCCGACTGTTCGCAGTATTAGACCAGCACCTTCCCGCTAGCTCCCAGAACGCGCCGCTCGCCTTCGCCTTCCGCGCTAACAAATATGTCCGTCACCCGTGAGACCGCGAGAATCGGTCCAGGACGAAAAAAGTGCAATTATTAAGTTCTGTATTGTAGCCTTACAGCTTGTAGCGTCAAACGTTAGCCTCGATCGCGTAGCTTTGTTTGTCGAAACTTCCTACGTCGCGTCTCTTCAGTATTCCGCCGCGATTTGGGTTCGAACGTGAGAACGTAGCCAAAGCCTGTAGATGTGGATCTGTTATGTAATATAACCCTACTGATGTACCGCTCCCCGAACGCGAAATAAAGCATTTTAATGTGGAAAAATCAAACCGAGATTCCTTCTGATCTTATCTTTACTTCCACGTGCTGATGAGGTTTATCTGGCGTCCGCGGCGTCAGGCGAGCGCGGCCTGAACGCAGGCCCGTTGGAGTGAACCACGGCGTCCACACGGGTCGGCCGTGCGTTTGGACGGCGTCGAAATTAACGCTCCGTGCGACGCTTTCTCGTCGTCATCCAGACGAACTCAAAGAAGACGTCGCTATAGCGTTTCTATGGCGTTGGGTGGACGTTCCGGAGGTCCCAACGTGTCGCGCGATCGTTCCGATTCGGGAGAAACCGCGGCGTGAAAGTGGAGATTGATGCAGCCCGGCAGGATCGGCTGCCGTGTTCTCTCTTCTCTCCGCTACGCCGCCGTATCGGGACGCTCAGTCTTCGTGGACTCAATGCAGGACTGTCCACAAAGACGAGCCGCAGTTTCGCACGTTGGACAGCCCAGTTACCGCCCCCACAGGTAAACACACCAACACGAGGGTCTTACTTGGGGATCGCCGCTCACGTTCCGGACCCGTTCCGGAAAGGTACCACTGAGGTACTCGATGAGCAAGGTGCCGCCCCCAAACACTGCTGCCCGGGTACTGCCCGTGTGGGAAGGGAAATGGACCGAGCGTTGGATTAATGCCTTTAACGATTTTCGTCGGGGCAGTCGACAGCTTAACGGTTAGGGAGATCGCCCCCTTGTTGGAGGTTGAAGTCGTCGGTTCAAGTGCCGGACCGGGAAAGGGTACCACTGAGGTACTCGTGACCAAGCACTGCCCTCCCCGGGCGCTGCCCACCGCTCCTTCACAGATGGGTCCGTAAGCAGAGATACAAATGCGAGAAACAGAAAAGAAAAAACGAGTGCTTAACGCTGGTCCCGGGCGACTGTTGCCATGGCGACGTCCGCCGCTCTCCTCCCTTCCCTTTCTCCTCCCGTCCGTCCGACCTCTCTCGACTTTTTCCTTTCTCCCTCCCTCTCTTCTCTTCTTCCCGTTAGCCGAGGCGGGCGGCTTTGTACGCGTCTTTCCTCGCTCGCTCTCTTTTGCTTTTCCTTCCTGCGGAACGACGGACGGATAGAGGGACGCGAAGATGGCGGGGTGGGCTGGGGAGGTCTGTGTTATTTCAAATTCTCTTTGGGCACATCCCAAAAAAAAAACGGAAAAATCAAACCGTAAGAGCGAACGAGAAGGCGCAAAAACGACGACGGCGACGAGGAGGCCGCGGAGAAGAAAGCCAGACGGAGCGATAGAACGACGGACGGACGGATAAAGAGACGCTATTGTTCTAGTTTGAAAGCCCCCGTTTTTCCTGCGTCGTCTCCATCCCCGACAAGGCTAAGATGTTAGAATAAAGGGTGAAAAAATATATATATTAATATTTGCAAAGCCATATTTCACAAAGTTGTTGCTCCACTTTGGGAAGCGTTGGCACTTCAGTGTGTTATCTCTCCTTTTCTCTCTCTCTCTATTTCTCTATTTCTCCCCGACACCCCTTTCCTCTGCCCCCCAAAGCCAGATAGGCCTGTCATAAATCAAACCTGACTCGGCTGGGCTGAAAAAAAAAAGAGGAGGAGGAGGAGGAGGAAGACGGATGCAGGGCGGATAACGTCGGATTACACGCTGGATGTCGGAGCTCCGCGGTTTCTGCCGCGCTCAAGGCTTTTTAACCTGGATGAATATCTCTGTTTTTACAGTTTACAGGTGGGATCCCACACTGACGTCAGCCGGCTCGAGACTTTTTCCCCCAAAACGTAATAATTCCTCTCGTCGCTTTGACATCTCGCAGTTTTTTAACTGGCCTCGACCGCCTCGTTCCGTTCATTCATTACGGTCTTGGAAGCAAAAAGAACGAATCCGCAAATAAACAGCATAGATCCGTTTCCTTGACCAACTTTCCGTAGTGAGAGCGGTCTCGGGTCTTGTCTCGGACTCGGACAGAGAGGACTCAGGATTTTATTTGGAGACGAGCCGAGACCACAACTCGGAGAATTTTCCTATTAAAACTCTTTGAGAGCGACGCAGGCGTTTTGCGTTGTTTATTAATTAGTGTTTTAATAACTCCGAATCCCTTTAACTTACAGAAACCACACACACACTCAACTTACGGGACGTTATATTCATTCCTCCGTATGTGAAATTATTCCTGAGTAATTCCCTGCACGAAAACTGAAGTAATTGCGTAAAAATGCATTAATGACGTTATTCGCGATGTAAACACACGCATTAGCGCTCGTGACTCTCATGTGGAACGCCATCATGCGGCAAAATTGAGTTCATTTTATAGACCAAAATGAGTCTAAATCGGCTCGAAATTTCTTCATCTTCATTTGATCAGATTTTTTTTTTTGTTGTTAGACAGTAATCAATAGGGAAAAATAATTACTCAAATAATTTTACTACCCAATTTACCAAACGGAGTGGTGGAGTGGCTCCAAACGGCGACTTTTGAAAAACGATCACGGAATTCCGGAAGTCAAACGAATGAAAACATCAAACTGGAACGTGGCGCTTTTCCTACGACCCGCTTTCCTTTCGCCACGAGTTTGTGAGGTTCGCTAACGTGCCGCTCAAACCCTTTCAGTTCCAAGCGCCTCGTCCGTACAAAAGTGACCGCTCTAGACGTTGACAAACGTTCACGTTTACGTCACGTCACGTCAAGATTTGTGCCGGAAAGATTGTGCAAAATTTTCCAGCTGTCACACAAGTGTAAGAATGTGAGCGAGAATAAATCCCACTCAATGAAATATATATACATTCTCAAAATTCAAAAACGACGAATCGTGGAGTCGTGTAAAATGTTGATGGTACGGCTTCATCTTTACGCTTCCCCTCTCAACCCTCTTGGTCTCAGTGCCGCCTTTGCGTTTGCGCTGCTCGCGGTCTCCTTTGCGCTGCCTGCTCTCCGGTTTGCGATTCTGACCCAAAAGTAACGCGGGGGCGGGGCTTTTCAGGGCTGCGCCCCCATTGGCCGTTAGGTTTTCGAGCGACAAGCTCAGCGCCCCGCGTTCTTCCTGCGCGCAGCTACAGTGTTGATTTTGATTTGTTGGTAAATATGCAGTAGCTTTTCTAAATATTAATGTTAATTAATGCGCTATAACAGACGTTTCGTTTTGTTAAAAGTTTTATGAAGTTAAACGTTTTGCGTTGTAAGCTAGTGTTCTAGAGCGAGCTACATTGCTATCCTAGTAATTCCTAGCTAAGTAATGTTAGTCATTTAAACGGTTAGCGTAGTTCTGTGTTGGTACGTGAACGTTTTCTCTGACATTTTTCACATGCTAATATACTTTTATTCATTTCTGAATACGGTACAGCACCACTCCAACTAGCACAGCACATGCTACCGTGTGTCTGATCCGTTTTGGGAAAAACGGCATTTTAACTCCGACCTGCCGAGCCTCCGATCACACGGTTCTGGAAAAAAGATCACACAAACCGCGTTTCGGATGCCGATCTCTTGCCACTTTCGTAAGACCAGCAAACCTCCCGCGGGTCGCGATACTCGCCGTAAAGGAACCAATCTTCCGATTCCGATTTGCTCGACCCGCTAACCTCTGTCGACGCGTTGGCGAGGTCGCTAACGAGCCGCTCGTTGCTTTCTTACCAATCCTTTCAGTCCTTTCGGTCGTCGTGGGAAAGTTCTCTGGTCTTCCGTGAATACGCGTCTATTTTTAACCGCTTCTGTTGGCCCCCGTCGGCCGCTCTCACACTGACAGCGTTGGCGTTCACGTCCGCCCACGTCGCTCCGCGGTAAAGTGCCGCTTTCGCTCATCCTTTTTCTTTTTTACTCTCTCTCTCTCTCCCTCTCCTCTCTTTCACCTGAGCGGCTCGGCTGGATGAGGCAAGCATCGGGTCAGCGCTGACCCGGGTTTATAATACGCGCGTAACTTTAGTTTTTCCGCCGTAACGAGTAGGACGCGGCGGATGCGGGATTAGCCGAAAGCGTCGGAAAAAAAGCAGCGACTCCTACGCGGGGGGAATAGATTGCGTAAGTGAGAAGGGAAATAAAGAAGTCAACGTAAAAACTCTGGTGGAGCGGCCGGGTCGGAGCGGGAGAACTCCAGTGGAAATGAGAAAACTCAACGCGTCAGAAATTGTGGAAGTGTTGATTTTTGTCGTGTTGCTTTTTTGAAAGTAGAGGCTGTCATTTTTAGGCCTCACTTTTACAGAAAAGCAAAATGCAAGGGAAGTTAAACGAGAGCCCAAAGTGGTCAGTTAAAAGAAGGGAACTCGACACATCAGAAATTGTGAAAATGTTCATTTTTGTTTTATCGTTTATTAAATAGTAAAGGTTGTCATTTTAGACCTAATTTTTACAGAAATACACCGCAGAAAATGCTCAAAATGTTAAACAAGTGGCCAGTTTACGGCAGAAGGAAAGGAAAGGAAACTCAACGTTTCTTAAGATGTTAAAATGCTAAAAATGGGTTTTGTTTTTTCGGAACTCGTTTTGCACACGTCGCTTCCTCTATTTTTGAACAAAACTTGTCATTTTAGACCCAATTTTTGCTAATTTCACATACAGAAAGCTCATTGAAATGCTCGACTTCTACCCAGCGATGCATTGTGTGAGTAGGATCACCGAGGAAGCGAATGAAGGTGTAAACACACTCGACACCTCAGAAAAGTCATTTTTGTCGTTAAAAGTTTTTCTGTCAACAAAAGTTGTAATTTTAGACCTAATTTTACCAAGTCTGGGACAAATTATATAACATATATGAAAGTTATTGCTCATATACATTTTTACTGGGAATATGAGTGAGTTTTACATTTTTCATTTAAGCGTAAAATAGGAGATCAATTTTTAGATGCTTCATTTGTTCATTCGTTTTTGAAAATGGTTCAAATTTAAACTGAAAACGCAGATACATATTCCATTTTTGTTTTCTAGATTTTGGTTTTTGCTTTTAGTTTGAAAGGCGACGAAAAGTTGCAAAAATGTTCAAAACGTCTTTTTGTTTTTCTGGTCTTCTTTTGTACAAACAAAACAGACCTAATTGTAGATATAATTTTGCAAATCAGGGATCAGTGTGAAGAAAAGGAAACGTCACACGTCTGTTTCCTTGATTTCTGCAGATGTAGTTAACATTTTAGAAAAGTAGCACAATTACAGTATCACGTTTCGCTGTATCGCAGTAACATAAGGCATTACTAATAATTTTTCAGTAATTTTATACTTGTTACACGTCTTAGTAACGTGTTAACAACACACTTTTAACCCAAAATTTAGTGCTGTTGTTTTTATTTAAAAAAATAACCAACATCGCGAGAGCTTTGGCACAAGAGTAAAATTTTGCGAGTAAAAGAGCTACAAAGTGTATAGCTACAATCATTATCCTGCACCACATCGCCCTCCGCTGGATGTAGAATGAACTGCAGTAAGCTACATTTTGGTGTTTTACAACGCCAAGTCCTGCTTCCACACTTATTTTGGTTAAAGTAACTCAAAAGTGATGCAGACGTCGTGTACCGCATTACAATTTACAATCACGATACATTTTTGGAAGTAACTACTTTTTCTCTTTAGCTGCAGCGTAGCTAACTGCTATATTAAAGCCATACTCGGCTGTAGCTGTAGCTTAACCTTTAATCAGAAGCAGTTTGTAGCTTGAAAAGTCGCCGTTTAAAACTAGCTTCTGGGTACACGTCTCATATCTTGTGATATTTGTCTGCTGTTGGGAAACTGCCACACAATTCTGCCTTAAAAATGTCGGTAACACAAGCAAACATCAGAAGGCTTTCATGCCCCTTTTTAAAAAACGGAGAAGCAACCATTTGCGCCGGCTGTGAACAGCTCACGATGCCTTTGGTGTCTGTGACAAGCCGCCAAACAGAATCAAAGCAGCCTCAACTTGTGAAGTTTACCTCCACAGCAGCGACAAAATCCACAATTTAGTTCACAACTTAAAGACGGAAGGAGGAATCGGATGCGACACCACAATCGAAACGATGCGACAGGGAAGCTGTCAGGGCGGCCGTTATAAAGCCTCGGCCCCGAAGCCTGCATGTTGGCGGTGACTTTTTTTGATGTAGAATGAGCGTGTAAACCTGCAAAAACCTGACAACAAACACCTGTGCATCCTTTAACATTAAGTTGTTAAAAATTATTATGAATATTATACCAAACCTAAACTGTAACCAATTGCTGTAAATTTACAGTGATTTTTCCCTACAGTATTTTACAGTAAAATAGTGTTTTGTAACATAAAGGTTAGGGAGTTCGGCCCGTGATCGGAAGCCCACCGATTCGAATCCTGGACCGGTAAAGGTACCACTGAGGTACTCATGAGCAAAGTAGGGGGCATCTTCATTGAGGTTGTCACTCTCTATTTTGGCCACTAGGGGGCGTCTTCATTGAGGTTGTCACTCTCTATTTTGGCCACTAGGGGGCGTCTTCATTGAGGTTTTCATTCCCTATTTTGGTCACTAGGGGGCGTCTTCA
>JAVGVS010000952.1:0-53202 GCA_032718565.1 Distichodus sexfasciatus
ACTTCTACTACTATTACTTATTGCTACTACTACTATTGCAAATTCTTCTTCTTCTTCTTCTTCTTCTTCTTCTTCTTATTATTATTATTATTATTGTTATTTAATTGAAACATTTTAATATTATTGATATTATTGCTATTGCTGTTACTATTAATTTATTGTTAGTATTACTATTATTGTTGTTTAAAGATGCTCCCTAGCCAACTTATTTGCTTTTCTCCATTATTCTCATCATAAAAAAAGAAATATCCATTCTCTATTTACTATTTCATCTAGTTGTTCGATGAAAATTGCTTGTTTTTCGTACATTAAGTTGGCCTTTCATCACTTTGAAGAGCAAAGGCTTCTCATAGAAATCATAGGACTAAGTTATAATATAAATATCTCAAACGTAATAACTGATGAATTAAAAACAAAACTGGAATGATTTTACCTTTGAAATTCTGCATGAGAACATGCAGGTGTGGTGTTGCATAATGACACAGAAAATCCACTTGTAGCATATCACTATGAGTATGTAATCACAAAAGCATTCAGTCTTAAGCCTTTGTTTTTCAACTGTATCTTATCCCAGTTTTCTTTGGATGAATATGTATTACTGTGTGGTACTGTGTAATACTGCCCACCACTCTGTGTGATACTGTAAATGAGAAAGGCACTTTTTGATGAGTCATCAGAGCTGTGAAAACTACTCCCTGGATATGCATAGAGAAGGAAGACTGATTAGTATGTACTCACACACAGCCCTAGTATCTCTATCATGTTTGTGTAGTGCACAAAGAAAAGTTTAATATCCCTACCTTGGAGCACAGTCAAGGGCAGCTAATCTTTGAAAGTGAAATTTAGAAAGTGAGTGTCTTTATTTGTCATTGTGAACACACCACAGCACAGCACACAGTGCACCACAACAAAATGTGACTTCTTGGGCTAACATGGACAGTGCCAGGGGAGCAGTTCTTAGGGATGGTACCTTGCTCGGTACCTCAGTGGTACCGTTACCGGTCCTGGGATTCAGACCTTCTGATCATGGGGAGAATACCCTAACCGTTACGCTATCAATCTTGCCCATCAATGCAAAATTATCTCATACATCCCTTTTTCACAGTCTGGACTGAACTCTTTATAGACAGCAGCAGAATTTGTAGAACATATTATCTTTCAGTTGGCTTCACTGTATGTGTAGAATTCTATCTCGGAGGCTTTTGATCTGTGATCCTGAAAGGACTTTGCCAAGGAGTCTGTGTTGTTTTACTTATGGGATGAAATATGAAGCCTGACAACACCTGTCTAGGCTGAACAAGGATCGATGGTGAGATAAGACTTAGTGGTCAGATAGCGTCACAGGGGAAAGTGTGTCCCACAGACAGCAAATAAAACAACAATCAAAACACTGCTCAGTCAAAAAAAAAAAGAAAACAAAAAGAAAACAAAAAAACTGTCACTGTGCAACTCAAGACAGTCATTGAACAAATGCACCTTTACTACAACTCAATGCCATGTTTCATTTTTTTTTAATCTTACTGAAAGATTACACCACATTTCAGCATTAAAAAGAGTGACATTGAAGAAAATATGCTATATCTTGCAAAATATGTCATTGTCCTTTTATCATCGTCCTTTTATCCAGTTATTGTCAGCAAAGGGCGTTGAGAGAATTAATTGCTGCAAATCAGAATAGTAAATAAAAATGAAAAAACTATAAAATCTAAATACCTGGTCACTTATCCTTTCGTTCTCCCACTGTAGAGTAGTAGCCGCAGGTCACACTTGCTACATCTAATGGCCCTGAGGCTGGTGTCTCTGTTACAGAATAATGAAGGATTTATGTGGCTGACTGTGAGACAGTCTGCATGATTGGGACACAGTCTGCAGGGGATGACTGCAGTTTGGGGAACAGTCTGATCACATGATTTAAGTAGCCTGTTTCTGCAGAATTGTTCTTAAGATTAAGCTAATTCAATTGTACTTTTATTGATTAAACAATCAATTATTGAAATTAATCAATTTAGAGTAAAAATGATGTTTGTTTTTTTAATTTATGAGAACTAACATATTTGTTTGTGCGGGTGCACTCTGAACATTTTTTTTAAAATAGTTCATAAACTATAAACCTATAACCCATAATCAATATTGATTTTTAAAATAGCGTACAATGGTTTTGCGTAGTCTATATTATTTATACGCGCTCGAGCTATAGGTTTGTGGCGTGAAGACGTACTTTTTACCAAATAGGAAGTCTATAAGAAGTCTATAAGTCTATAAGAAGATCATGACGTCAATGCTTCTGACACACAGAACCTCACGATTTATGTAAAGTGACGGGAATGAGAGGTTAATTGTGGCGCGGATGGCAAAACAGCAAATCTATCACAATGCCCTGACACCATTGGAAAGCCTTCAGTCTAAACACACAGCGTAACGTAACGGTGAGCATTTAATATCGTAAATCAGTGTTAAGGCCTTAAGTGAGAAAAGAATAAGCTTATTTAGTGTGTTTAATAGTTATCAATGCCCACTGTTTGTTCTAGTCTGCCACCTTGGGCGAACTCCTGCTTTGGCGCCGCATAAACACCACGCCCCCCCTCACGCCCACTGCCACGCCCTTGCTCCCTTAATCTCACCCCTCAACACCTGTTACAAAAGGGAAAAATTTACCATTGTGCACAAATTAACTGTTTATGGCCTCTACCCATGTCACCCATACCTAAATCCGCATATCCCCATATTTTGCAAAAGAAAATAACCACAATAAATAAACAAATATGCTGCAGTCACGAAAAGCCCCAAGTTTGTATGCAGTTTAGACCGTAAAAATGTTGACTGTTCTTAAAAGTAAACCAGCAGCCTAAACCAACTCTTTACTTATTTTAAGAAACCAGTTTTTCTTGGTTGTATGTTTACTATTTGTCACAGCCTAGTTCGGCACAAGCAGTTTCGAACAGAAGGCTTTACAGATTGAATTAAAATATGCCGAAAATAAAACGAGTAATGCCCTGAAAACACTGCGGGATAAACTATGGCAGAAGTGAAGCAAAAGTCAAACCCAAACCAGGACGCAGCAAGGCAAAAAACATGCAAGAAACTTAGAAATTGGACAGTGTTTAAAGAGTCTGTCTGCATTTTATGAACATGGTTTTCTTTTTCTGATTACTTCCTTTATAGACAAGAATTTATCAAGTGGAAAGTTTTGTGGTAGCATGAGCAAGATGTCAGGGGCCAGTGCAAAAGAGGAAATGAATTCCCAAACTTTTTACACTTCGACAGGTATTTATTGATTATCAGAGTTCAAGACACAGTTCTGTTCTCCAACAGGTTAAGATAATACAAAAACATACAAGAACATATAGCTAACATTAAAACCAAAAGAGTACATGACTGTATGATCCACACCCAGCCAAAAACAATAAAAAAATCTCTCATCACCATGTCTCTTGTGTGTCTGTAGGTGCCGAGCATATGAATACAGTGAAGGGGGACGTGGAGGCACGCAGTGATGTTGATGAGTCTTTGGAGTCAGATGTCAAGAGCAGGGGACAACGTGGTCACTGCTGTCTGCATTTGCCCTCTGAATATCTCCTGCAGGCATTCCTGGGCCTGATTGGTGTCCTCTGCGTCTGTTTCATCTGGTTGAGCTCCACTCAGTTGGCCAGGATTGTGGTCAGACAGCTCAATGCCCCCTACACAATTACATGGTTCTCAAACTGTTGGAACTTACTCCTCTTTCCGCTTTACTTAATTTGTCTTGCATGCAGCAGAAAGCAAAGACAATCAATCCCACATCTTGTCAGGTGAGAGATCTCTCAGCTTTCAAAGATTAAATTGATTCTGTAGTTCTGATTAGCTGGTCTATATAAACAGAGACTCTGATCTTGCTGGTTGTCATTAGCTGTGTACTGTACATGGTCAGTAGTTTGTTTTTGACTGTCCAGTGGTTGGCCTTGAGAGGTTTGAACTAGACCAGAAGCTGGTGGATTGTGACCTTTTATGTTTTCATTTAGAATAATTATTTAGATGAGTATTACTCTACAAGCTTGGATGCTGTGGTTGGGATAAAGTATGTGAATAACTACAGGGAGTGCTGTCAGTTCATTGGAGGTGAAGAGATGTCACTGATGGTGATACTAGCGCGGATAATTTTCTTCGGAGTTATGTGGACCCTAATCAGCTTCCTGTACATTGAGGGACTGCGTGGTATCCCCACATCAGATGCCAGTGCCCTCTTTTCCTGCTGGCATGCCTTCTTCTACATGCTCAGCTGGACAATGCTGGGCAACCTTTTTAAGGCTGTTAGGGTGAGACTCATGCTGGCTGCACTTCAAGCTAGAATTTAAATACACACAAAATTGCAATAGCTGAATCCTTAAAGTTAACTTTTTTTCTAGCAGCTCTTTGGATCAATTTCAGCCATTATTGGCTTGTTGATGATAGCTTATGCGGATGGACTCCACTTTGGCTGTTTCCACTACATCTTCATGGTGATAGCATCTGCAATGTTAATATCCTTTTACAAGGTGAGACCAGAAAATTTAATCTACCAGTCCAGTGTGTAAACTACAACCTGGCCACTGGAACGTTACATTGTGCTTAGACTGTTCTTACATGATTTCTGAGAGTGCCCTCTTTCTTTGTCTCTCTAGGCTGTTTTCCAGGCGCTTTTTAAAAGTGGTAAAATGGGTGAGACAGCATTTTTCCTGACTGCCACCGGAGCTGCCAATTTGTTTTTTTTCAGCATTTTACCTGTAATACTCATCAGTGGTAGAGAGCATTTAGCCTCATCTAAAGACACACCTTGGCTCTGTCTATGTGGCTTGTCAGTGCTCATGATGGGTAAGGTCACAAGGACTTCTAGGACTATAAATATAGAACTGCTGATTTACTATTTATGATTTACTAAATATGCATCAATGTTTTCCTTCGTTGTGCCATAGTGTTCAACTTCCTGATCCATGGTAGTTTTTTGGGAACACTGCCTAAACTGATTTCATTTGGAACTGTCCTCAGTGTGCCCCTGAATGCCCGTGAGCTGCGATCACACATCTCATTACTTTTTAACTTACATAAGAAATCTATATACCATCTTATGATTATTCAACTTTGCTTTTGCAGGACAACTGATATACTTTCTCTTTCATACAGTTATAGACCACTACATGTGGAAGGTGGACATAAACAGGACACGTATCACCTCATTTTTCTTCCTCGGCCTGGCCTCTGTGTTGCTGTTGTTGCCGGAGGATTTGGGCAAAAGATTTGAACAGCTGTGCCCCAAGTGTGAACAAGACAAGCCACACGATGGCACTAAAGACCCACACAAAGAACCCATACATATTCCTCAGAGAGTGGATAAAACGTCACACTAAGCTCCTGTTCAGAAAAGCGTAGGTTAAAGATGTAAAAGCCACATTTTACTTCCATTAAATAAAAATTGGAACTCTCTCCGGAATAAACTGGGCTTTTGAAATCTACTGATGCTAATGTGCATGACAGTATATACTTGAGCGAAAAGAAGTTGCATGATTTTGTTCTAATTGCTAGCCATATTAGCATCAAGGTAGTTAAAATGTAATTTCTTTGTGCACCTATAATGTTCAGTTCATCTCAAGCTATACAACTGCCCCATTTCAATCTATGTTCATCTCTGTGAGGTTTAGATGATCAAATAAGAGCATCCATGTGGAATGATATTGTATTGTTTAGTTGTCGTCCAAACAACTTCCATACACAGCAGCTCTGCTGAAAAAATGTGAACAATAAGGAGGAGATGCAATGTCATGGTTTTCCACCAATGTCATGGTGTTAAGATAACACCAGACTTGCAATATATTAAGAATTGGGTGATTCATTGGGAGATCCATATTTTCTGTTAAACACTTCATTAATAATGCAAATAGTCACTAAAAATAATCCTATGCATTTGAAAGTACGATTCTGTGGCAAGTCCAGTAATAGCATGCTGCATTGTTCTTACTGAATGTGCTTCATGATGGTGAATATATGAATATACTTAATATTTCTCATTATTCATTGCCACAGTCATCACATCACAGCTCTTGTGACATATGATCACATCCCTGCTCTTGTAACATCATAATGTAATTTTATGGGCTTTAATGTAATCCAATTGATCATATCAGCACTTCAGATTATGTCCTTCAATAACAGTGGCAATATATTCCTCCTATATTCCTGTGGAATTATGACACAATGTAAACCTTTGTAAGGAATGAAAGTGACGTGCTAAACATGTTAAATAAAGAATTAAAAAATCACTGTGTAGGAGAAATTCACATACTTAATGTAGACTATGTATTTACAATTTCAAAAAAAGGCACCCACAAACTGTGAAAAAATAAAGTCACTGTTGACTTTAATGTTTAAATACCGTATATAAAAACATTTTCATGTTTATTACAGAAACCTATACAGTTAGTGACGTATATTCAAAATGTAAATGCCTCACAATATTACTTAACAAAAATGTTGCATTGAGCCATATAACAAATTTTTGGATAGAAAGACAGTAAAAGGAACCAGTATGACTCATCCTTAAGTAATAAAAATGTGTTCTGCTGAAATTATAGTTTAAGAAGTAATTAAGTGATTTACATATGACCATAATATCTACAGGGCAACTTCACCAGCCGTTGTTCTCCCAGACAATACCAATTCAAGTCTGAGTAATGAGGGATCAACAGTGAATATAGGTTCTTCATGTGAATGGATGACATAAAATAATATCAGTGCACTTTCCATTTTAAAACAAACCTACAGTCTACTCTCTATTTAATAATTTTTTACTCCTGAGATTTTCTTGGAGACAACATAAAAAATATTTCATAGCAAAAAGCAGAAAAATGCTCCAGTCTTGATCCTTTGCAAAGTTCCCAAAATATGTATCCTTATCTTCAGCCAGCTTCCTTCAGATGAGGTATAAAGTCTCTACTTCTAAAATATGAGACTCTTTTCTGAAATTATCATGTCACAGAGTTTGAAACTCAGAAGTGGTCGTCAGCAATCAAGGTTCTCAACAGATCACCATAACCTGTTCAGATTTAAATGATTTCTTTCTGGACTAATCCAGTTTTTCTGCAGAATAAGTAGGCTAAAGCACAAAGGACAGCTATCAGGAGTGAGAACATTAACATGAGTGTGACGTAGCCTCCATAAGGCAGGAGTGGGGTGTCTGGAGCTTCAGCCGGGATCATATTTGTCAGGTTCAACATGTAGCCCAACGTCCAGCCAGCATCACTTCCTTCAATCTGCAAGTACAAAATTAGTTAATGTATAGCCATACACAGAGTGCTATAATTTAAGACTGCACTGTTAAGTCATTTGCATAAAATATCAAACAAATATATATTTATTGAGCATACCTTTTGGATGAAACTAATGTCCTTCCAGTTTTCAGACTTGAAGTTATAACCATCTTCCAGCAAAGTCAGTATGTAGGTAGCAGAGAAGCAATATTCTGCAAGGTACTTCTCCTTTACTTTGGGGTGGTTTTGCTTTATCTATAAGAACAGTTAGTCAATCTCAACACCAGGCCTTAGTTCATTTGGGAATAAAACAGAAATTCTGTATTATTTAAGCAAATATGCCAAAACACTTACTGTTTCCCAGGAGGTTGCACAGTACTCATCTAGCTTTTTTTTAGCCTCGTCTAAAGTGTATTTCGTCAGATTCAAAAAGTCCATCACAAAAAAGAAAGCTGAGAATGCCTACAGAATGATTACAGAAAGGATTTTAGTGATATTTAGCAGTGCTCAACATATTTTTCAGTTTACTTTTCACGCATAAGTACAATTATGCCGTTATTTCAAGAACTGGATGTTCTTACCCCAAACTTCCCTTCCACAGGGGGCTGGAAGACATCGTTAAAGGAGCAACGTGAATAAGAACACTTGCTTGAGTTCAGGACCTTTCTGACCATTGAGTGGCATTTTTGACCTTTCCCAATGCCTACATGTGTGAAGTTTGTTCTTGAAAAATTTAACGTTTTCACACAGGGAGTGTCAAAGACGTTCTGAAGGCTTTTGGTGACAGTGTAGTTAGGATGAAAACATGGGTCCTCTAGCGAAATGGTTTCTGGCTTAGGTAAAAATATAAGAATACATCAAAATAAGGCGTTCAGACTTATTAGAAATGTGCTAGAAGCACAAGCTGTTCTTTTATTTCTCAAATATCTCACCATGGCTGCTGTACTTTTAAGTATTGCCTGCACTTCCTGTTTCAAGTAAAGCTTTAGAACTTGGTCCTTTCCATAGCAGAGGAAACTGTGGGTGTACAGATGATAATCTCTGCCATAAAGACGAAAATCAATAGAGTTGTAAGGAGACTCCACCTCCTGTCCAGGTACAAAGGTGATCTGGGTTGAGGCTCCGCCAAGGTCAAGAGCTCCCAAAGTCCTTGATCCCTGCATTCAAAAACAAACTTTCTTATTTTCTCAAATGTGTTATGTAAACATTAATCAATAATACTTAATTAATTAAGATATTTAACATACTGAAACTAAATTTGACCTGAATTTAGTTCTAACACAATTAAACTGTTTGAACTGTTTTGTTATGTTGCTCCACCAATACCTTTAATTATCTTAAATATGACGCAAGACTTCTCTACCTGTCGGAAGTTCTCACTCAGGTAGTTGACAGTGATCCAGCCAAAAGCTCCTTCCTCCTGGCCAGTGATAATACGGGCTCCTTCATAGGAGAATGGGTATTTCCTCAGGAAGTGATCCACAGACTTCAGTACATTTTCTGAGGCTTCATCATTCTCCATCCTTAATAAAATTCATTCTGTTACTTTGCTGTTTGTAACAGTGCAAAATAAGAAAATCTGGACATGACAGTTTTGTTTATGTGATAAAGTACAGAGCCATAAAAACTGTCAGGTGTCCTGTGCACAGAAACACAGGAACCCAGTGCACATCGGTGAACTTTTTCGATCCATTCATTCATTCATTCATTCATTCATTCATATACAGCTATCAGAGAAGTTATCCACATAATGATGCTCTCTAAACATTCCAATGCCATAGAAAGGTAATTACTTGAGCAGCCTCATGCCTGCTGTGGCTCCCAGGTACACCGGAGTCTCATGGTGCCTATGCTTAGGAATGATGTTTTTGGCCTCATCCATACACCACTTTAGGGACTCACCAGCTTGCTTTGGATTAGCTGAAAAACTGGAGATGCCTTTGTCTTTCAGAAACAGAGATGGGTAAAAAGAGTTTTAAACAGACACATACTGGGTTAACAAACATCTCCAGTGACCTAATTAGCTTTAAGCCTAAACATGTTGTAGCCCAACACTGATGCAACCACAAAAATATTTAGTCTGCAAAGCTCAGCCTGCTTTAGGCATGCATAACTGCAGTCATAATATGGTAAGAGCATTATGAATAAGATAAATGTATTAAATCACATACACGTGTTTGCTTGTATTTTTTCACAGCTTTAAAAGTGTTTCATAAAATCTCAATTAATTATCTTAGCTCTGTATTGCTTTAGCCGAAACTCTGATGTACCTTTGACATTGCATGAGTGCTTCTGCTGAACCATTCCAGTGTTGTTCTCCTTCTCTGCTGGCCACTCGTAGATAAAGACAGATGTATGGGAAGAACCTGCATCCAGAACTATTCCGTACTACAGAGCATGAAACAGACACAAAACACAGACAATCAAAGAGAGCACTTCAAAACCTGGATAATATGATAATTAGAACGACAAAATGCTTGAACTGTCTGAACATGTCATGCTAACAGATTAACTGCTACTGTCTGGCTCATAGCCACTCTACACAAAAGAGACCTGCAATTATTCACTCCTATAAAGTAAAATATTTAATAAATTCTTATACCACAAATGTTAATGTTTTGTTTGTGTAAAAGTGTTCTCACTGTATATTTTATGTGATTCATTGTTACCACAGATTGATAATGTGATTCTTACCTTGTATTTCTGATGCAGGGGTTTGTTCTGTACAACCGCAATAGCCACCATAATAACAAGAACTATGGTGATGAAGACGGTGATGATAATGCACCATGGTTTGTGCCATGGATTCTTGGCTTTCATTTCTGTGGTAAACAAAAAAGAGGAGAAATGGAAAGTTATTGAAAACGTCCTAAAATTGTCCTTAAAGGAAAAAAATCATAGATCAATTTATATTTTGACATTCTGTGACAGCTTGCTTTTACAGTTACTTTGTAAATGGCATAAAATGTAACACTCCCTGATCTGAACAAAGCAGTGAAACAGACAACCACTCAATGATTAACACTGAAGTACTTCACAATTTCAAACACAAAGGGCGAAATAACGAGTGAAGCTGCTTGAAAGGCTTCCACGGCTGTGTGGAAAATCAAATATAGCCTGTGTGATCACATTGTTTACCAGTCTCCTCTCCATAAGGTGCTTTCTCTGTTTATTCAAGGGGTTGGAGTGTCCTGCTCTGCTTTTAACCTGCCATGCCCTTTTTCTCAGCCAAAATAAAGAAAAAAATCAGTAAATGTGACTGTATGAGGTTATATTCTACAAAAAATTGAAAACCGGTTTTAGTAACTCTCTAAAATGGTTTTAGTCAATCTCTCTCTCTCAAGTACATGTATAAACTTTTTAGCAAAGGCAAATGCTCAGTTGTCCAAGTATAAGAAGGTTTAATTTGAAATTAGTTGCAAACGTCAGGCAGGTGGAGCAACTATAAGAACTGTCACTCCTGGTCATACAGCAGACCTCATGTTCATTTTAGTAGTTGTTTGTGGGACAAGTTCTTCAGGTAATTGATGATGAAATTTAGGTGAGTTGCATGCAGCAGTTAGGAAGAAAAAATGTGGTCACTTGGCCCCATCCTACTGACATAATTTTTTATTTCACAACTGAAATACTCAAAGTGATCTCCAAACCAGTCTCTTCATTCATGTCATACACATCTAACTCATACAGACTGGGATTACTTTTTCCTTTTTACTATTGTAAGTATACGTAAGTTACTAAGTAGTTATTACACTCCATGTTAAAACCTTTCAATATTTTGACATTTACTCACATGATGAATCCTATTTCTGATCAGCTTTCTACTTTTAACTCAAGAGACTGTTGCCAAAAACACCTTTTATATTTTAAATAAAAATACAGTCATTACTAATGTTGTCAGGTGGCATAAGTGAAAGTTGTCAGGTGGTGCGTCCAGGTAATGTGTTAATTTAAATTTTTAAAAAGTAGTTTTTAGTGAACAAATGGTTGATAACTATGATGTGAATAGGTATTGTACTGAATGCATTCATTTGTATATTTTTATAAATTTACAAATACATAAATAACTTATATATTCGAATACAGTGAATTTAAACATTTTTAAAATATCATTTTAGAAGCTTTATTTGTCATTGACCCAAAATAATTTTTCAATAGAACTGTAGGATTTTTTTATGAAGCACTAGCCTGTACAAAAGTCTTCACAAAGTCACAAAAGTTTGAGAAATCTCAGGTTTTCCAACCCTTTTGGAAGTCTATGAGGTGATTACAACAAAATAAAAACCTGCCCACCCTCTATCTCTTTCTCTCAAACACACAAATTAATTATTATCAATTTCCCTTGTTGGCCATTATTTGTTCTGCTTTTCATAACTAGTGTTTTATTTCATACATTTACCTTCATTGCCTCTTGATTTTATGTGCACCACCTTGAGTGTAAAATTACAAGTGGTCAGCTGCTCTGCCAAATTCATTAACCGGATCTGTGGTCTCTACTTAAAGCACAGCAGCACCGCTGACATATTGTTCTGCTAATTTTAAAATTAAGATACTCGTACTGGGAAAATTATTCAGGATATACAGTCTTCTGTGTGTTTACTATATTTTTTAATTCTATAATGCACTTTTAAAGACTCATTCTTAAAAATTACTCGGCTTATGAAACATTTGTGATGTTCGTTATTGTTTAAAGTATGAGAAAAATGTCTGGTACATTGCTTTGTTTATACAAGCGGCAGTTTTATAGCCAGGTTGTCTCAAGGACACAATGGGTAAATTGTCAAAGCAAAGCCACTTCACATACATTTGTAATGCACATCAAAGTACTGCAATTAAACTACACTATCCAAGTACATCTCAACAAGCTTTTACCTAAACAAGATGCAAAAACAGCATCGGAAGGTCTGGGAGAAGACGGTGAAACCATTAGAGGAAAAGGATTTTGGTCACTCCCACCCTGAGCGTCAAGGTCAGCTTCCACATCACCATAGAAACACTGCTAAACCATGTTGGGCGTTTTTATTGCTTAATATGACTTGGAACTGGACTACTGACCTTTTCTAACTTACAAAATATTAGTATTGGCATCTTGGACTCGAACTGCACAATCTTATTCTCAAACTGCATGATCTGCTTTCCACATTTCTACTGTTTTAGCTGTTATCTGAGAACAGACTTCAAGGAAAGGAAGTTGCCTGTGCCCTTTGACACCTCTGCGAAGTCAGAAGTTGAAAAACACCACCCAGGGGACCCTAGGCCTAAATTATCTTAACAATAGAAATTCATTCATTAATAAATTAAATAAATTAATTAATTTAGTCTAAGTTTGCCAGTATGGGGGATATGTTTTTGTAATAAACTACAAAAAAACTCATGGATCAGTTTTTGCAACAGGTAATTAAAAGCAGTGATAGGAGAGGTAGGTGCTGTAGGTGTAGCGCTGTAGGTGGCGCTGTTTCGCATTTTTCAGCTGCAGGAACGTATAGTACCTTTATAGCACGAACTCAACACACGGCTTAAAGTACGAAATTATTCTGTTTTCTAATTATACTAAATAGAAAATGTCTAACATAACGTATCAAAATGTGTTCAAATAATATACTTTATTTTATATAATTTATTACTTTAATGTTATTCCCCAGTTTATTGGCATCAGAACAGTCTCCTATTGGATTGCTTTGCCTGGAGTATAGTTTACCACGAGGCTTTTCGTGATGTTGCTCTTGTTCAAATATTGTGTGTGTGAATACTCCATTTCACTTGACCTGAGGGACCAATGGGAGCGATGAGACAACTTAAGTCTCTGGCACAAAAGTTGGTGACGTAACGGTTGGTTGTTCGCCCCGTGAAGGTCGCCGATTCGAATCCCAGACCGGTAAAGTTACCACAGAGGTACCTTTCACCGATGGGTTAAATGCCGAGGTCACCTTTCGTTGTGGTGCACTGTGTGCTGTGGTGTTTTCACAATGACAAATAATCACTCACTTCCAAAACAACAACGGCGGATCACATCGTATGGGTTTCTCAATAGTAAGTGGGTAAAGAACTTACTTCTGTTCTTGCAAGAATGTTCCTGTTAACTAGAACTAACTCGCAAGAACTCTTGAAGATGAGAGCACACCAACTGTTGAAAGTTTAGATGGGACGTGTCCTTGCTATTGCGCAGTCCTCTATGTCCAGATGATTGTCTCCAGCAAGGTTTGTGGATATACGTTTGTGTTAAACGCGATACTTGAACGCATTGTCCTTTAAAAACTGCTAAATGATGTTCTAGATTTTTCTAAGCCTGTCAAATTCAATTATTTCAAATCTGAGTACAAATGTCATTCGTTATTGCTACAATAATTATACAGCTCCTGCGCGTTCACAGAGAAGCCAAAGGAAAAAAAACTAAATGCAATAGGATTTTGTCTAAATACGCCAAAATAGAGAAAAAGCATTGTTTACCGCGTCTCGTTGGGGGTTTTACAATTCTGTCCTTGGAATTCTGTTCACAGGAAGCTGCTCGTTAACTTAATTGTGACGTAAACGAGATCGTGAGAATGAATTGTGACGTAAAGCGAGATTGCGAGGACACCAGAACGTGTACTGAGAAAAGACCATTAGTTTTTTTTGTTGTTGTTCGTTTCATGTTCGCAGTTTATTCTGCGTCTGGCCACAGTTATAAGGGATCGACATTGATAGTAGTTACTTTTGAGTGTTTCTGAGTCTTTCATGATTCAGCAACTTTGCTGTTCTGTTATATCCTTATACACCTTTCTTGCTTTGTATGCTTTCTAACTGTTGTTGAATTTCTTGTGAAGACCAAATTGCTAAAGCAAAACATTAATTTAATATTAGCTTAACATTTGCTTTGCTCCGCCATTTTCTTTATCTAAGCTGCCTCGCTTATTCTGCCCGTTGCTGATGACATCACAGGTTCTTGGTACCAGACCAGCAAAGTTTTGGTGCCGGTTCTGAGAGAATTTTGAGCACCTGCACCAGGTTTTTAGTGGAAAATACTGACACCGGTTCCAAAATGGATACCGTCTCGAATCTCCCATTTCTATCTGAATGAGTTTGAATCTGCTCTAACAGAGCGGGCAAATTTCCCCTGGAGTGTTTGGAAGAGTGTGCAGACCTCTAGGTTGTGCCGGTGACACAGTACAGTACAAATGTCACTGCTACTTTCACGCCTGGATCTAACTTATGTTTCACAGTCCTCTCCAATCCTGCATGCCATTATATACTTAAGTCCTAGCCCAAGGATGTACTGTATGTTAGCCGGTTTAAGGTAATAATATACTTGACATTCAGAAGAGATGGAGACCTTTTGAGGCCTGTGCACCATTCCTCTGATCTTTTACTGGCTTTCCTCATAGGTTGCACAATAAGGTCATGTTTACATGACGTCAGCGTCAAAGATCTAGGAACCTCTCATGTACCCTCGGCCAGGCAGTGGAACACTTAACAATAACATACACAGGGTTGTGCTCCTTATCACTGCCTGCCTCACTTCCCTCATCCCTCAGCACTGCCCTGTCATGCTTGACTATTGTTATGTTTCCAACCAAATAACATCCTTTGTTTGTACTAGAACATGTAATTGGTGGGATTTTGGTCATTACTGATTTTGTAATGCTCATGTTTGATATAAGGATGTAAAACACAGAACACTTGACGTGTTTTGTTAGATATACAATATTGTGCAGATGTGGTCAGTTGTATTTCCATGGAAGAAAATTACCCCCATTGACCTGAGATCATTTTAGGGCATTCTAGTTCTTTATGAAGATGATAAATATGTAAAGTCCAAGAACATCAGGCTATGAATGGGCATATACACTACCAGTCAAAAGTTTGGACACACCTTCCCATTCAATATTTTATTCTTTATTATCATGACTATTTCCATTGTAGGTTCTCACTGAAGGCACTATGATTGAACACATACGGAATTATGTAGTAAGCAAAAAGTGTGAAATAACCCAAAACATGTTTTATATCTTAGATTCTTGCAAATAACCCTTTGCTTTGATCACCGCTTTGCACACTCTTGGCATTCTCTCGATGAGCTTCATGAGGTAGTCACCTGAAATGGTTTTCCAACAGTCTTGAAGGAGTTCCCAGAGATGATGAGCACTTGTTGGCTCTTTTGCCTTCACTCTGTGGTCCATCTCATCCCAAACCACCTCGATTGGGTTTGGTCAGGTGATCGTGGAGGCCAGGCCATCTGGCGCAGCTCTCCATCACTCTCCTTCTGAGTCTTATAGCCTTTACACAGTTCATTCATAGTTTGATGCCTTTAGTGAGAATCTACAGTGTAAATAGTAATGAAAATAAATAAAAAAACACTGAATGGGAAGGTGTGTCCAAACTTTTGACTGGTAGTGTATATAACATGATACATTTATAGAAACTCCTAGTGCTTCATGTTTTGCTTGTGACACACTGGAAAAATTGATGCAAGCTACTTTCCTTTCATATGTAGTGACAAAACAGCATAGACAGCAAATAATTTGTCTCACACAAGCAAAAAATATCTGTGTACTGTTTTGTAAAACAGTACCATATTGTACTAAGTATAATGTATGTACAGTATATACATAGTGGAATGTAATTAGCTATTTTTTCAGTGTTTCCACTCTGTGGCCCGGTTGTAGCCTATTGGTGGGATACATTGTTTTAAACCAAGAGATTAGGGCTGTGCGATATGGCAAAAAACTCATATTGCGGTACATTTTGAGCCCTAGGCGATAGACGGTATACTGTATATTGCGGTATATAATTAGATCTGTAAATTTCAATATAACTGTTATTTTAAAGTGACAATTCTTTCCTTGTTTGTGTAAAACATTAGCTTGAGTTTTCTTCAGTTCTACAGCCATGTAAAAACATATTATTTAAAAGTCTTAACTTTTTTTAGACCAAAAAAGGTAAAATATTCCACAAGGTGAAAGTGGCCCAATGTCCTTATCATTTAACTTTCATTCAAATGTAATATATAAATGTAAATATTTTACATTCATGTTTTTACTTAGTTCTCAGCTTTATTTATTTACTTTCTCAAATTTCTTACTTTTATTTACAATGACTTGCACAGTCTCATGAGGGAGCCAGGTGTTCATTTCAGCACATTATGCCTGTATAACTAAGCATGTGGCAAATAAAGAATCTTTAATCATTCCTGCCATTAAATAAAAAGGACGTTTCTGGCCAAATCTTTCTTCTTTCCTATTGATTACACTATAACATAAAATTGAAGTTAAAAAAAAATCTGAGTAATCGAAAAGGAAGAAATACTGAAGTTTTTGGTCATTTTGAACCAATTTGGCCTATAAAATGAGCTGCTTTTGGCCTTTCTGGAAGAGAAAGGCTAACTACATTTCCCACAACCCCCTGTGCGCCCTTTGGTGCCGCGTCACAATAAAGTGTTGAGCGCGCATTACGGAATAAAATATGGAAAATCCATGGGAAACTCTTAATAAACGGCTGTATTGTGAGTAGAACGCAGGTTGTTGTGGTTACATATGCATTTTGTCTGTAATAAAGGGGACGCTTAAACTGAGCGTTTTACATTCCTGTTGAATGTAATGTTTCTGTGATACTATATGTTGCACCGGAGCCACGGGGAAACGCTGTCTCATCACACTTTGTACTTGTATAAAGCGACTGATGACAATAAAGTACCTTGAACCTCGAACCTAGCGAGTAAGGCACAGGGCACGTGTTTACATCGCAAAAATGTAATTTATGGGATTTTTCGTGTTTACTTCTGTTTTGTGCATGGAATATCTCACGAATACTTTTACATACTGAGGGATCAGGTCTTGTCTTGATCGCGCCTCTAAAAACAATGTGCATCATTAATAAGCGTCCGTGTGAAACACAAGCGGCGCATGCACTAGTGAGTGAAATGAGTTGAACGAAGCTTCGATTCCGGAAAAATTGCCTCGATCATTTTTTGTAATAGAATTATTTGAATAATCGTTTCAGCTCTACATGTGTGTGTTTGTGTGTCTGCGTCCGCGCCGTGCTGGACTTCTCTGTTTTCCTCCTCCTCCTCCTGCTGCTGACTATCCGGGCGCATTCTCGAGTTACGATGCATCTAAGAATTGATTTGTATTCTCTGTATGGCGGACTTCAATCGCTTCTTTGGTGGAAATAAAGCGTTTTCAGTTTTTTCCTCTGCCATTGTTTAGCGTGGTCAACTGAGCCGTCATTCGCTGATTGTACTGTCTGTGTTTCTAGCACAAGTGCACCCCTGGTGGTGAAACGTTTTCGTTCCGGGCGAGTGCCGCCAATCTGTTAATAGCACTGTCATAATCTACGTTTTTAAGAGCGCCAACAGGAACACGGTGTTGAGGAGGCTTTACGATTAATTAACCGTGCCGTTTTAAATCGCGGTTAATCGTGACATCCCTAACAGGAACTAATGCATGGAACAGGTTATATAGTAACAATTATCTACAAGACTTTCAAGGAATTCCTAAAGATATAATACTGTTTACACGTGAGCACACAAAACGCAGCATTCAATGTTCTTGCTTTTGTTTATGAACACAGCCACATAGCCCGAAGTTGGGACTGAGCCAAGTATTCACAGTGTGCTTTATTTAAAACTGCCTTTCTGAAAACACTCTGAGTTCCTGCAGACCACGGCCCAGATAAAACACCTCTAAGACACATCTGTAAGCACACTTAGTCTTTTACTTGAAGTTTATCCAGGAAATTTCGTCACTAGGGCGACAGAGTAAACAAATAACATTGTATGAGATTCAACAGCTTGCAGCCTGCTTCTCTCAACCAACATAATGAGCTGAATTAGGAAAATCTTTCAGATATCTATCTGGTTCAAGCTTGATAATTTTGATCATATTTGTTGGTGTTTTTAGCGGTTACCATAAGAAATGTGTTACAGATTTCTGTAGAAAAAAGACAGTATAACGGGGACACTCACCCTCTCTGGCTAGTCAACCTTCTGCCCTCAGAGTGGTATGTTTCCCATTAAGTTATCCATTCTCTACCAGTAAGCAATTTGACAGAGTGGTGCAGTTCAGTATAACAAAAGCACCACTGTGTCTAAGAGAAAGATACAGCAGTGTAGACAGGAGCTACCATAAGACTGAACCAAGCAGAGAAGAATCTGTGCATCATCTGTGAGGCTTGTCTGTGCTGATCCGTGCCTGAGGGATTGAGGTGTTCCTGAAGCTTACTGTAAACAGTCCAAAGCAAATAGGAGCAGATGCTGCTTTCTGACTTGCTTTGCTTTATAATAGTACAGAAAATGGAATGCTGTAAAACTCAATCAGCAAAATTTGCATAGCACTTTTTATTTTGTAGTATAACAATCACACTTATGCTACATTGCACAATATTGACTTTAGAACACTATTTAAGGCCCTTAATTACTTAGTCATGTTTTTTCTTCATTCAACAAATTTGGATTCAGAAAATATTGCCACATACATTTACTTGATATTAGCCTTTTTGGGTGTTTGTTGGTTCAGAAACAAAAGCTACTCTGGTTAGATGTGGCTAGTGTCTGTTTGTATGTGTTATAAATAATGAGTAAATTATGTTTTCATTTCATATTCACTTAATCTAGCAACTATTGTTACTGTGAGGTTGTGAATGTGCTGGCAATTTTTGACAAGGAGAGATCTTGGTAGGTGATAACACTTTTCTTTTGAGTGGCCAGCATCCACCATATCACCACCATATAAGTCAAAAAATTTGCTTGGGTTTTAGTACAGTTAACATTAATCTAAGTGTTTTATTTATGACTGTTACTCATCCCCTATGTAAGAATGAAGAGGGCCATGGAGGAGGTGCACAATGTCTGGCTTTTAAAAGAGACCAGAGGATTAAAAACATGTTTGCGATGACTGGTGGCTTGGAATAATTGTGATCACTCATCTACCTTTAGCCAAATGGGAGGTCTAGACTCAACTATTACAGTAATCCAGATGACAGGCTGAAAAAAAACCTCATTGTTTACTACAACAGACAGAAATTTGTCAGAGCCTTGCATCATCTATGTGTTAGGTGTTGTAGCATATGCTACAGTTTTATTCAGTTCCACTTGACTTACCATAGTTTAAATAATAGCAGGTGTATTAGTTTAGCTAATCATTATGCACTGCCAAATTATTACAACAAAAAAGAACTGTCATTTTGAAAGCAATATGGTATTATTTTGGGCAAGTTGGGAAAGCGTGGGTGTGGATTTCACTGTTCAACACCACTGAATAATTTTGATCATCAAGCTCTTATAATAACCATACAGTAAAAAGCAGCCTTTTCCTGATGATGAATTAACCACTTTGTACCAGACATTGACTGTTTAGCATTGCTGCCATTAACGCCATCTGTGCACAAGAACACACAGAAAGCTTCCCAGAGATTTTCCATCTTAGCTGTTTATGAATTCCCTTTAGCCAAGAGATTATTCAAGCAAAACAAGTGCTTGAAGTTATAAAAGGTCTATGGGGGGACACAACTCTTGTGGTGGGTTTAAAGTGCATATCTACATGGGTCTGACTTGTTTCCCAGAAAATAAGGAAACTCTGACCATATCCGACCACATATGGTCGCATTTATGACATTAGCTTTGTGTCCTTTTTCAATTACTTCAAGTGCTTGAACTTTGAAACACACAGCTCTGAACCAAATTAAATGAGGGAAATAAGACGGTTTCCTCTAAATTACAGGAAATAGACTGTTTCTGGTGAATGCTGATGGTGTTTTATTGTAGAAGCCTGAAAGATTTTACAAAATGCCCTGAAATCTAACATTACTTAAAGGCTACATTCTGTGTTAAAGAAGCTTGTAATTTGTCTTTTTCTAATAATCTTGGATTTAATGTCTTTTAAAAAAGTTTTTGGGACTTTTGTAATTTTTTTGCCTTGGGACAATCTCATCTAAACCCGAAATGTAATGCAGAAGCTCAAACAGAGGATGTCATAAGTGTGAGTAGTTTTAGGTCAGAGGAAATCTATGTGTCTATGCTGTGCAGTGCTGACTTGTGAGATGAGTAATAATGGTCGACAGACCAAGACATGCAATGCCCACCCCCTTTTCCATGAAGTCACCAGAATTTAACACACTATCATGTCACATTTAACACACTTAACATTGTTATGTAAAACAAGCAATAAATGTCACTGATTTGTGATCTTTGTGTAGGTTTTTAGTGTACTTGATAATTATATAATGTCCTAAATTGTCTTAATGACTAGATGTTACATGCTAAACACCATAAAAAAGTAACATTTTCCAAAGCCAAAGGAAATTGTGAATCAATAATCAATAAATAAGGTCACATCTGTCAAGTAGGAAAAACTGCCTCTCCTCCCCGCAGGAGAACACTGCATAATTTATCAATTTTAAGGCAGTGGTTGGAGTTGTGACACTGACCCCATGCCTCTAACTCACAATTGTATAGACTTTTGTGCACAAAAATGTTTGGATTTCGTCTCTACTGTTTATTGCATGAAATCATCATACCAACTAACAGTGATGCATTACTTTTAATTGAAAATACTGCGCCAAAGCAGTGTTTTCAGCTCCATATGCTTACATAATTTAAATTAGGCGTGGGCTATGATTCACTGCTGCTATGCCGTCAGGTAGGAAAAAGTCATTCTGTTACAGTAAGGTAACTTTATGTTGAACATGTGGTACAATGTTATGGTCATTATTTAAACAAGTCAGAACTGGGAATAGAGGCGTTGATGGAATGTAATTTATTTCATTGTGACTATCATATAAGGCATTGAAAATACAGTGCAATTTAAATGTGCACAAAGATGACCATTATTAATAATATCATTCTTGATAACTAAAGTAATAGTCAGCTCTAACTCATTTTTGCCACACTACTGTCACCTTTGTATAGGAATTCAAAGTGTGGCAGTTTAATGACACCTCAGCAAAACTGACAGCTCATTTCTTCCTAGCCTTCACACCACATAGTGCCCACACAATAAAAAAAGGTCACACATGCCTCTCACTCACATGCCTAACATGTTTAATAACCCATTTCTACTTTCTGCTTAATTGATAGTGTTTTTAATGTAGGGAAAAAGTAAATCCTATTTTTTAAATCACAAAAACATATAGTAAGGTCTTTCCGCTCCTGCCAAGTAGTCGCAGAAACATGAAGTAAAGTGGAGTTGCCCGCTTTACACCTCCACATCTGCATGGCTGATTATGGATATAAGTCTTTGGGTCATGTAAATCCATCAATTCCTAGACAAAAGCCTAGGCATTCTGGTCAATGCCAACACTGCTACAGACAGTGACTAACATTAGAATCACTTGGTTCTGCTTCAGATTTGAACGTCTGCAGGAGTTTCTTCCTTTTCCAAAGCAACGTTGCTTATGGTAAATAGCCCTTTAAAAAAAGGAATCACCAAGGCCTCTTTTCTATAATAGGCTCTTTGGGGACTTCCTCAAATGACACATGACTGGAATAATAATAAAGAACATCCACACGGACCTTGTTCTGTCAGCAACAGGAAGTTTGGTTCCCATAACGCTGTCGAAAAGGGGGCTTATTGATGGAGGAGTGGGTGGTGGTCAGCACTTAGAGAGTGACTAGATCTGTCTTGCAGCATAAGAATGAGAGCAACTGGACCATCTGCCGGGAAACTGTCCCAAAGGTATGGCCCTCTTTGTCTGAAAATGACGTGCAGTTAACAGAACATTTGCAACTAATTATTCAACTTTCTTTTGAAGCTGTCTGATGTTTATTAGCTACATTGTGTAGGAAACATTGCCAGACCCTCATTCTGTAATGTTGGCATTTCTAGTTTCCAGATGGCCTGTATGCACTCACAGCTAGCCTTCGAGTTACATAATGATCTTTGCCTTGTATTCCTCTCATATACTCTGACTGCTGAAGGCAAGCTTCCTGCCCCCTTCCCAGACTGCTTTTCTGCAACAATCATTTGGACCAAGACCAAACACGGAGTATGAACACATTAAAGGACCATGCAATATATCATGTCTCCTGTACCTTCTCCATTGAGTTCAATACTTTTGACCCTAATGGAAAACCATTATCAATCACATCTCAGTGCCTTAAAGCCAGGTGTAAGTCATTGCAGTCAGCTATGCACATATTAGGCTCTTAAAAAGTTCAGATAAAGACAGTGATGGTGAAGGTTTGTTTGGCGGACATTTCTGGCATCCTGGAAGTGCAAATTTTAGAGAACATTTTATTGCTCATATCTAATTTCTTCTGCTTTTGAAGAAACGTTGTGGTTTGAAGAAGTACTTTCATTTACACTGTTCACATATGCTATATTAAATGCTGCTCAAATTCATAGTTTTAGTGTACTCTCAATCATGTGTGAAGGGTCCAGAGTAAATATAATCCAGAGAAAGAAGTTTTAAGTGTGTCAAAAACTTTTTCTGATAAAAGTATTTACAAACACACCACAGCACTCATCGGTATTTTGTCTGAAAGCCATCTGGATTCAAGTAGTATGACTATATAAAAAAAACATGCTTCAGCTAATTTGCAGCCTCTTTCCCGCCATTCATAGAGTTACATCTGGTCCTGTGGTGCATATTCAGACTGAACATCTGCAAGTGTGAATGGAAAAAAAGAGGCTGTGCTTGACTTACCTCTCTGTTCATCCATTCGTGCAGAGTTTCTTCAAGCCCTTGCTCCCTCTCTCTCTCGTTCTTTCTTGCCCACTCTGTCACTCTCCCAAGCTCTTTTTCTAGGTCTCCCTCTGTTTGCAGTTCTTGCTTGTTGGCTTGTATTACAGCAGGTCTTTCCCATTCTTGAGGTCCTTTATAAAGGAGAGGGCGGGAGGCTGGGGGTTGTGTAGGCGGGATCGCCTCCAGCTCTCCCCCCTCCCCTTTCTATCTTGCAGAAGCCCCTTCGTAACTCTCTTTACATCACTTGGATTTCCTTTAGAGTGCCTTATTTATCTGCAAGTTTGACTTGCTGTGTCTTTGTGCTGTTGTGGTTGGTTGCATGAGAAATGCAAGTTTCTGTTCACAGTCAACATCTCATCACACTAGCTGCTATTGTCCTGTCGCTTTTGCTTTTCTAAGCAGCATGACTTCCGGCCAAGTCTTCATCAAACACAAAAGACCCATTTGTTTGTTTGTTTTTTTCCAGTGGTGACAGCTAGCTTCCATTAAATTATCAAAAATCATATAAAAATAATTAATTTATGTAACAGCAAGAACATGAGTTAGGGTTTTAGTATCTAAAAGATGTCCAGTGGCTTGTTTTGGACAGCTTGGAGTATTTGATTGTGTTACAAATCCCCATTTTCTGTAATTTATACCAGATTGTAACCATCAATCTCTTTGTCTCCAGGATCATCTTACATTCTTTTTCCTCAGTATATTATACCTTTAATTTTAATGTGGGTAATGTCCTGTGGGAACTGAGTTGGCATAGCAGGTGATATCAGTTTCTGGATGACAACAATTGATAAAACCTCATCCGTGGTACAAGCCCACAAAAACTGAAAGGCAGATTTAGTATGAGGTTACACATAAAGAATAAGTGAAAACTACTCCATGAATGCTTTTGCTATCTGGTTACTTATATTTCAAGTTTTGAATGTTTAAAAATGGGGTCGCTATGAACAATTTAACATTATGCTTTTAGCTTTTAGGGCTTACCTTTTTAGTTTTCAGTGGTAAAAACACAGTAAAAGAAGAAGAAGAGGAAGAAGAAAAAGAAGCGACAGAGACTCTAACTTTTTGTTTTAGTTCATCTGCATTGTCAGCTGAGGGCGAAAACAGAACCATATACAGATGTTTCAAAGAGGGAAGCTTGAAAGAGGATGACAGTTTAGTTTCACTTTCCAAAAAAGAAAAAGGGAAAACGAGATGGGAAGATACAGTTAAGTTGATTTGTTCAATTATCACAAGTTGAAAAAGATATCTTATCAGCAATTACATGTATAATCTTAATCTGAAGGGATATATATTCCAGAGTCCTGCTTTGAAGTTACTTTGAGCAATTAAGATATTCTGTGAATTTATTTATATCTGAAACATCTAGTTACTGTGATTTCATCTGGGGAAAGCTTAAGGAATATAAGGCTGAAATATTTTGGACATTATGTGAATGTCTAATATTTATGCTTTCACATAAAATGTAGCACAGAAAACTGCACATTTAATAGCTTGCTATAAGCAGAAAGAAGACTTTATGAACAATTGTAGAATTATGAACATTCATGGAGACATGGAAATAGTCATGAAGTCATTCTGAAGGACAGCGTCAGTAAATGGAACATAATTAACCGAATATATTTGGGACACACTTGGTTTCTCTGTGTCACAGAATGTATAATTCATAACTTAGTACGCAATCTCTCCATCTGCCTTTGGGAGAGGAACACATGTTCTTCAAAGGGCCAGTGACATGCCATTTTAATTATCGCCAAAAAAAGCTGTTTCCAAAAGAATGTTCTGTGGATTATGGCAACATAAATAAATGCAAACACTTTGTCCCACTACTCCAGGTAGTTTTTTTTTACTTTAACAGCAGAAATCTTTACTTGCACTAAGTCATAATAAACATAAAAATTGAGAATCATTGAGTGTTTATTTACATTCGCCATATACTTGCAGCATTGGGTCTCAACAAAGGCCTCTTGGTTTACTGTCTGATACTTGAAATTTGAACTCTTGAATTATGAGGCATGCATTATGTTTGAACCCTAAAGTGATTCCAGAATAAAAGGGTTTCACATTTTAGAGTATTGGCCTACTTTCTCATAGTGTTCACATGTTAAAATCAATTCACTTTGTTATGAGGCTAACATGTTATAATATCAGAAAATCTTGATTTTATTACACTTAAAATGCAAAGTGATTCACAATGACCAGGTGTTGTAATTTATTAACATGTCATAGTGATAGCAGCAATATATCATAGTGAAGCAGCAATAAATATACAAATACAAGCAATACAAGTATAATATATGCATGTACATTTTAGTAGGATGTATGATTAAAATGGTTAACAGTTAAAAAGTCTACTTTCAGTTAGATATTTGACTCAAGGCCCTAAATGGAACCTAAGTTCTCTTACTTCGTTTATGGGAGGAAATGGTCCTGATTCTATATTTACCATGTAGGTATACTGTGAAGTGAAAATTGCTGTTTAATTTGATTTGTATTTGACTCATGCAGATGGAAAATGGAGCACTGCGTTAAACTAATTTGTAAATGGGTAGGTATTGGATAATGCGTGAACGTAACGGAAGCTAGCAAGATCTTCCTGAAAAAGGTTTTAAATAAGGTTGAGTACTGCTCTTGCTGTGGGAACTCTTTTTCAGTCACAATACATTTTTGTGCACACACACATGAAAAAAACATAAGATTCCAAGCATTCTCTTCACTTTTATGGCTGTAGTGTTCGACTGTGATGAGAAACACAGACTTCAAGAGACCCTTTGTTGGATCAGCATAGGGCTTTGATGCCTGTGACCTCTACTACTGACACTTTACCCGCATGCAGTAAATCAGTTGCTACATAGGGTGGAAAATGAATACAACATGCTGGAGCATCATCACAATTGGCCAGTTTCCATGACTAAAATAATTTTTATTTCTAGAGAATTTTGTAGCGTGACTGGTACAACGTATTGCAGTTGTTTCGTTGTATGTTTGCTATCAACTATTGCAGTTCCTAATCAAATAAAATGTATCGGTGTAATTTGCGTTCTGCATGAATAAAAACCATCCTAACAAAACTCTTGACAACCAATGCAAATGTCCTACAGACATTTTATAATTTGCCTGTGCTGCCCCCTGGTGTTATTAATTGGAACTTACACAGCGGCCTACATACTTGACCGTGAATACGCTGCCACGTGTGAGCCACAAACGTGCATCTTCAATCTCAATCAGTTAACAACAGAAAAAATATATGCAGATAAAAGTACAACACACTGCCCAGATTTCTGAACAGTTCTGTCTCATGTTTACCATACAACTGTTATAAAACTTAATATTAACCGTATATATGTATTGCTTTATTTTTGCGTGAACAACTTTGTGAATAGGGCTGTCAGCTGACGTATTGCATTGTAGCCGGGGGAGCCTTGCGTATTGTACGCATTTTGCGTATATTCGGCGTATCTGGATGTCAACATGGTGGAGCAGTAAAACGCCGCCACAAGTTGATGTGGCACTCAGCTGCACAAGAACAAAAACTGAACTTGAACCACAGAAGAATCATTTTACGAACAGGGTATGTACAAGGACCACAAGTATACGTGTTCCTTCCTTACATTTTTAATTAATCTGGAGGTTAGTCTATGATGCTAAAATCTCACTGCTGTGCACTAGAAGTGTAACATTAATTTATTTGGCTAACTAGCGGAGTCTGTGTTGTAGCACTAGCACGTCTGTGCCGTCCTTCATGCCTGTACAATTATATTACCTTTTAAAGCTAATAAAATAGATTTGTTTGGAGTAGCAGCTAGTTTTCAATTTTAGGCAGCACGAGTTCGTTAATGTTAGCTGGTTACAGGGGTTTACTTCACGAGTTTGTGGTTTACGTTAGCTAGCAGTCTACTCTTCACTTTTGAGTCCTGTGCCAGCATCTTAAACTCTTCTTAGTTGTTTCTTCTCTTGTAACAGCATTCATCTGTGTTGTGTTGACTGTGTTATGCTGTCAACTTAAAGCATATGCTTAATAAATAGGAATATTCGGTGGTTTTGGCACATGAAATATGGCAAGCAGTCTGTCGTGCGTTCCTTAAAGCTGAGTGATATGTCGGTGTTATTACCATGTACACATGCACAATGGTGACGTGATGTCAAGTAAGACAAAATAAAACACGTCATGCTGCTCCTATAGGTCATTTTCAAGTTCTCCAAAAATTATTTCAATTGTCAGTGCTGATGTACACCCTGCAAAGTCAACCCAGTCATTCTTGAATTGATTAAACATTATTTTCTATGGATAACAGTGTTTTCAAAATATATTGCAATCTCAGTGTTCACATTTTTGTAGTATTGTGCAGAGGTGGGCAAAGTAGCTAACTTCATTACTTAAGTGAAAGTACAGATACCACTAGTCGAATGTTACTCCAACACAAGTGAAAGTCGTACAGTCAAATTTTTACTTAAGTTCTTTCACTGCACTGTTGCATTATTGCTGCAACACTTACAATACCCAATGCCTCTGACTAGCTTGTAGAATTGGTAGAATGTTACAGAAAGAAACACAACCTAAACTGATAAAGAAAACCAGTCATTATTTTATTTATTAATTGTAAGACTACACACCCCCACACAACAGCATGGTAGTGTTCTGACCCAACTCTGGCAGTGCGTGCACACATATATGTGTAGGTTAATCAGGAGGACAGTGCAATAGCTGTAAATGCAGCCTGCTCAGAAAATAAAATCAACATTCCAACCTGCTTAAAACACATCTCTACACCTCTAGCTTCATGACTTTCCACCAGCAACAATGTTTTGATCAAGACAGAAAACAGCAGAACTGTCTGAACTTGGTTTTATAGTTCCAGTCTACAGGCGTGATGTAACTCTACTGATTACTGATAGACTCTGTCACCTGCCAAACAACCATTCACATTTTAGATAAGGGGGAATAACATCCACTTTATCCACAGATTTAAAAGTAGCGAGTAACGAGAACCTTGATAGAAATGTAATGAAGTAAAAAGTGCAGTATTTGTCTTTAATAGGGCCCTATAATTTCCACAATGCGGAAAACGCGGATGGAATTGCGGAACTCAACAAATAAAATGGAATCCGGAAACAAATAAAACGCGGAATGTTGTATAATTCGCTGATATCGGTGCGTGGGCAAAGCAAAGTAAGGGTTTATAATAAATTTTGCCCACTGCCGCCCTCTGTATGTGTTACCTGTTGAGGCGGGACTCAGCTTTCCAAACACACACATGCACAGACACAGAGGGGGAAAAGTCAACGGTCAGCTATGGCGAAGAGGCTTGCTGAAACACAGATGTCCTCAAAAAATTACGGAATTCGAATGTTAGTGCCAGGTTTAGAGCAGAACAATGCCCAAATGATTTTTATGAATCGGGAGAACAACTCTTTTGTAAGTTTTGCCAGCACACGATAGACTGCACCCGCAAGAACATGTGACGACCACTTACAGTCAAAAACTCACATCAGAAACGTTTCGTTTTGCATGAAAAAATGAATGTTTTTTGTTGTTTACAGGTAAATGTTTTACCAAAGCAGAACCCCAGGACTTTGTTGAAGTTGAATAACAGTCATTTAATGTGATTTTTTTTTTCTATTGCATTGTTCTTTTTCACATCCACTCCATAATTAGACACTTTTTAGGTGAATAAATATGATTATAACGTAAAACATGGAATTCAGAAGAATAAAAATGGAAAAAACGGAATTCAGGAAAAAATAAAATGGAATTTAAGAAAAAACAAAACAGATTTCATAGGGCCCTACATTACAATGTAGTGAAGTGGAAGTCATAAATTTCCAAATAAAGTACTACTCAAGTGAAGTATAGATACTCAAAAACTCTACTTAAGTACAGTACTCAAGTAAGTGTACTTAGTTACTATCAACCTCTGGTATTGTGCAGCCCTAGTGTTAATCTCAATAGACAGTTTTTGATTGCATTATACTGGAACCTGCAAATACACATACATACACATACACACAACCCTCTGTATACTAATGTTTTATTAGATAATTATCACTAGTTAAGTGTCTGGTCTTCCATACCAGACTGATTAAAATCAGCAATGTTCTGTTCATGTACTGTATCCCAGCCCACTAAGCATGTTCTGCTTCTTTCTTATTTTTAAAATAGCTTTTTTAGTTACATTGGGTGAGGCAATTAATGTTACGTTAACTTGTGTATTTAATCCAGGGTGGAGAATTTGATTGCACTAGACACATTTCATGGCTTAATTTGGTTTAAGATGTGGAGTAATACTTGTCCCTATGCTGCGTCTGCATGTGTGTGTTGCAGTTTAAAGAACATTGCCAACATGTTGCTGCAGAGACTTGCTTTGTGCTCACGGTTCCGTTTGAACTCAAAATGCCACCAGACTTTCACGAGATCTGCATCACAGGGAAAAAGTAAGTTGTCAGCACACATCTCACACACGTTTTAACACATGATGAAAAGTTAGAATTACTAGAAATATTGCTTAATTAGTTCCTACACTGTTGCTAGGAAATAACAATACCAAACATAGCTGATATTTTTTGTGGGGGATCAGTTGCGCAAACATTTGGTTCCATGTCATCACTCCCTGTCCCTCCTCACAATCCTTCCCTTTCTGCCTGTCTGCTTCTCTCATTCACTGGACTTCATGCTCCGTTCATGTAGAGTTCTGTGCTGTCAGCACAAGGGCTTATGCTGGTTGGCTGTGCTGATGTGCTGATGTGGCACTTTTACTCTGTCATTTAGCTTTCAGCATGTGAGCATGGTGTGTGTATGGATGAAGGTTAGTTAATTATAGAAACTATACAACAATACTACATTGCTTGAATAGTTTTATTTCTATTAAGTTTAGTTTAATTTGTTTAGAAGTTACAGATTAGAGTTACAGCTCAGCATTTCATGACCTGAATTTACGTTTTTTCAGTTGCTTTCTATGAAAATTGTTCATCCATTCCATGAATTTACCGAATTACAATACTAAAAAGCCCAATAAATACTAAATTTAAATGACATATATTTTTTAAAAACTTCACATCCACTTCCCAACTCCTAACCAGAACTTTGCATGGCAGTTTGCTGAAAGCACATCACTCCTGTCTTCCCATTTTCACCCTGCATGGCACTGCACTTCATTGGCTCCTTTCCTGGGTCTTTTCTCCTGCCAGATTCCTCTACCTCTCCATCTGTCCGACTTCATGCTGTTCGTCACTGGAGTAACGTGCCTTTTCTTACAGTGCCGCTGGCGCGTGCCCACGGTAAGTCGTTTGGCCACCGCAGCGAGTTGCGCCAGGCCAAGCGGATTGTGGTGAAGTTGGGCAGCGCTGTGGTAACTCGAGGCGATGAGTGTGGCCTCGCTCTCGGGAGGCTCGCCTCCATTGTGGAACAGGTAAGACACAACAAAGGGCGATTTTGCCTGTATTGGTATTTTACTAGCATAAAGATACGAAATGGACAAAAATGTGGTCATGATCTCTAAGAAGTAATTGTGGAGGTTTTTTATAAACTATGTTGAGTGTTTTCATCACTTTAAATCTGTTTATTAAATTGAGTTTTCTAAAGCAGTCTGCTACGTTTCACGTGCTCTACAGCAAGACACCTCACTTTTTCTCTTTTTAATTTTGATTCGAAGTTTTGTAGGGGTTTTCTTTGTTAGTATTTCAGCTATAGAGGCAAAGATTCACATCTACTACTGAATTATAATCCAATTCCTAATATCTAATTTAATGCAATTAAAGCACTTTCCCACATTGCAGACCGTGCAGATTATGTGAATTTGCAATGAGCAGTTGAGTTGTGTTGATTTAGGTGGCGATGCTACAGAACCAGGGTAGAGAAATGATGATTGTCACTAGCGGAGCTGTAGCGTTTGGCAAGCAGAGACTGAGGCATGAGATTCTGCTTTCTCAAAGTGTCAGACAGGCCCTTCACTCTGGACAGAATCAGCTCAAAGACATGGTGAGCAACATATTAACCCAATTACTTACATTCTTTACCGCTGGTAATGTTTGCTGATTTCATATTTATTTATTTTTTTTCTAGTCTCTGCCTGTTTTGGAGGCAAGGGCATGTGCTGCCGCAGGCCAGAGTGGACTAATGGCACTGTATGAGGCCATGTTCACACAGTACAGCACCTGCACAGCACAGGTACACACACTTAAAATGCTTTCCGTTTCTTTAAATTAGACACTAAACAATGATATTTTAAGTCTGAGAGTATTCTTAGAACAGCAATCCATTACATCCTGAGCGTTTGAATTTCTCTAATTCCCATTTTGATGTGAAAAAAAACAATAATTGCATGAGCAGTTTTAAGTCCCTTGATTTAATCCACAATTTTACAGATTTACAGGAGCAGGTCAATGTATAAGTAGCAACTAAATAACGTTGGTGCAAGTATAACATAGTGGGGACTTAATTATGACTCAAAAGTGCTTTGCACAGTATGAAAATTTAATTAGCATTTGTGTTCTTCCTATCACCACGAGTATGCCCCTAATCCTATAATATTTTTCCTGTAATTTCTAAATCTAATGTTCCTTAAATAAGTATAAATGTATCCATTTTCTGAACTAGATCCTGGTCACAAACCTGGACTTCCATGATGAGCAGAAGCGGCGGAATCTCAACAGCACATTGCATGAGCTTCTCCGTATGAACATTGTGCCCATCATCAACACCAATGATGCCGTGGTGCCTCCTCCGGAGCCCAACAGTGATCTGCAGGGGGTAAACGTGGGTACAGAGAACAGGGGGCCTCGGTGGGAATAAGGGCTGACAGAGCAGCCCAGCTCCACCTAAGCCCATAAGAGCTGCTGCATGCAGGGAGGGCGCTTTTAACACATGCATGCTGGGAGCCAGAGTCTGCACAAGGGTGGAGCTGAGCAGAGTACATCATGCTGCTTGACTCTCCTCTTTCTTTATCCACGTACATGGACTAGAACTAACATCCCTCCATTTCCCCTCAAGTGTTGTGGCTTACATGTTGCATTCTTCTCTTTGCACGCAGTTGCAGGCACTGACTGTAGTGATTTACCACAGTTTACCAAATTTCAGTCAACTTAGTGGTGTACCTCTTGCTCTGTTTAATGCGGAGGCTGTTTGAGGTCATTTTAGCTCTTTAATAAACCGTATGGGAGCTGTTCATGGAAACTGTAGGTAGTGCTGCAGTCAGTGGGCAACAGAAGGCTTGCAGTCAGCAGCTGTTGTAGTTTGTCGTGTCCCTCGGATTTGACTAACATTTTCCCTTTCATCGTATCACAGGTCATAAGCATCAAGGACAATGACAGCTTGGCAGCTCGGCTTGCTGTGGAAATGAGAGCAGATCTCCTCATTGCTCTCTCTGATGTGGAGGGTAAGTTGGGGTGAAAGGTATTATTTAAGGTTGGTTTAAATGACAAGCCTTGCATAAAAAAGTTCACATTTTAATTAAAAATGTAATATAGCTGCTTTGATCAATTTAAAATTTAACTTCTTTTTTTTCTGATTGATTACCCGCTTGCCTTGAATTGCCTTGAATTGATGAATAAATTGTTTTGAATTGAATTGAGTTAATGTTTTTATAGAATAATTAGGAATTTTGAGTAAAATTTAAATTGCATAATACATTGAAATTGTATACTGGAATGATAAATGTTTCAAAGGAAAATAAAGATAAAGACTATCAAAATCTTTTTTTAACTGCTTGCATTCCACAGGCCTCTACGACAGTCCTCCCGGTACAGATGATGCTAAATTAATCGACATTTTCTACCCTGGTGACCAGCAGTCAATAACCTATGGCACAAAATCCAGAGTTGGCATCGGGGGAATGGAAGCTAAGGTATGACTGCAGTCTCATAAAAGTGTCTTAAGTGTCTAAAAGAGAGCGATAGAAGAGTACATCCCAATTTTCCATCATTAGTGTGATAAAAGATGACCCTTCCTGATCTTACATGCTGCTTTATCACCCTCTGCAGGTGAAAGCTGCCCTCTGGGCTCTTCAGGGAGGAACGTCTGTAGTCATCGCTAATGGCACCCACCCCAAAGTCACTGGCCACGTCATCACTGACATTGTAGAGGGCAAAAAAGTGGGAACTTTCTTTTCAGAGGTCAAGCCAGCCGGTAAGTGAACTTTTTTTTTTTTTTTAGAGCGTTTGATTTGGTGTTCAGTTTGAGGCTCAAATGATTTCTGCTCTGACCTTGAACTGTAAAAGGTATTGTGTTGATGTTCCAATTGTTGTTTCCATCGCTACAGGGCCCACGGTGGAGCAGCAGACAGACATGGCTCGCACGACAGGAAGGACGCTGGCCTCTCTACTCCCAGAACAGGCAAGGCCAATATCTCTAGTACTGTTATCTTTTCCTTATTTGTGACTCTACCCGGCAAAACCAGTCGCTTGTCGCAAATTCTCAAAAATGAGTTATGATGTTTTGAAAGGGCATAAATCAAGCTTCAAAACAATACCTATATTGAATGAATCAGACGACATATGACTGAGATATCAACATTCAAAGGAGTCGGGTTTCTCCTGTCACGCCAAGTGAGAAACGGAGAAATCTGCCTTTGAAGTTGATATCTCAGTCATATGTCGTCTGATTCATTCAATATAGGTATTGTTTTGAAGCTTGATTTATGCCCTATCGCCGTAGCACTCACAGACGCTTGGTGCGGTCGCGGCTACGTTTGTATTTACGGTAGCCTACGCTGCATTCACAGCCACACGGATAGCCTACCTGCGTTAGGTTAACTGAACTCGGGAGACGAAGATGGATTCCGGAGAAATATCTTCACGCTAGTCAACCAGTGGATTTACCGTAAATATTGAAGTAGAGCGGTCAAAACAGAAACTTTTAACATGCTGCTGGAGTTGAATTCCTCACCTCAAGAAAGTCACGTTTTTAGGATGGAAAGGGTAAGTTTTTCAGCGAAATTTGTTCACAACAGTGCAGTATAGACCTTCCACTGTTTCAAAACACTAAAAACAAAAAATCCTAAATTTTACCCCACGCAACATAAACACTCGTTTTTCTCGGAAACCTCCGTTGCGACAAGTGACTGGTTTTGCCGTGGAGGGTCCCATTTGTCAGGAAACTCCAGTATATCGTAATTTGCTAACTTGTGTCATCTGTTTTTAAAGAGGAGTGAGATCATTTGTGCCATGGCAGACCTTCTGACTGAGAAGAAAGATGAAATTCTGTCTGCAAATAAGAAGGACATGGACCTTGCAATCAATTCAGGTACATCTGAAATAATTTTACTTTTGAATTAGAAGTGCATTACTTGATTTGGATCATTAGTTTGCTTTTCTTCAGGGTTTCTAGAGCAAGTTTTTTTTTGAAAGTGTGCATCTCCACTTTTGTCAGGACGTATGCCTCCCCCTATGCTAAAGCGACTGAGCTTGTCCTCGGCTAAGCTGAACAGTCTAGCCATTGGCCTGCGGCAGATTTCCGTGTCCTCTCAGGACAGTGTTGGGAGAGTCCTACGCAGGACCCGCGTGGCCAACAACCTGGAGCTGGAGCAGATCACTGTACCAATTGGAGTACTGCTAGTCATCTTTGAATCCCGGCCAGACTGCCTGCCTCAGGTCTGTTTTTTTTCTTCTTTCAGTCTTTCTTTCTGATTAACTCTGGCACGCACACCCTACACCCCAGCCTTTTGAGAATTATCATTTTGATTCGGTTGTTAGTCTGTTTATTGTCTTCTTGTACATTGATTTGTGCTGTGGCAGGGTCTGGAAAGGTAAGTAATTAGTTGACCAGCAGCTGCTGATTTAAGTTTGAAGAACCAGTTCTCTTCAGTGGACTACAAAGCTCTCGTGTTCATCGCTTTGGATAAGGCCGTTAGCCAAATTGTGTAAATTTGACTGTCGCGTGGTGTGCTGGGGTGGTGGTGGCCTTGTGGTAGAATACTCACGTACAAACTAAGAGATCATAGGTTCAAATCCAGCTCTATCCCACTTCCCCACTGAACAAAACCCCCAAAAACCCAAGGTGCTCCAAGGAGACTGTCACTGTAATTAGGAAATGTAAGTCCCTCTGGTTAAGAGCATCTTTTAATGCCTTAAATGCAAATATGAACACCCATTTCAAATTCTTTTTTTTCCTCCATGATAAGCTTTATGTTTGTCTGCCTCTACAGGTGTCTGCTTTAGCTGTAGCAACGGGGAACGCTCTGCTGCTGAAGGGTGGGAAAGAGGCTGCAAACACCAACCGAGTCTTACATGAGGTAGCCCAGGAAGCTCTGTCCATCCATGGTGTCAGGGATGCCATCCAACTGGTAAGATGCCAGTGTAGCTATGAATTACTTTTCCTTTTTTGCATTTCTTGCTCTGTTTTTATGCAGGTCCTAGGATCAGGCCCGGATAGTGTTATACACATCAACTTTAGTGTAATCACTGATTGCTACAGATATTTTTAAATCATGAAAGACAAAGTATGCTGTATCAAAGTTTATATCTTTAGGTAGCTATTGCTGTACCAGAAGTAGACCTAAACCAATGCTAATATGACGTGTTTTTCGTCAACCATGTTTTTGACAGTGAAATGATAGTAGAGAAAAAACAGACAGCATTTCAACAAGCTTTTCATTAAATTAATCAATGAAATAATTTGGGTGCAACTATTGGCGGTTTGCTTATGACCAAAAGGGATTTGCACGGTATGGAAATTTAATTAGCCTATGCGTCCTTTGTAGCCTTTTTAATTTCTAAACATAATGTGCCTTAAATAAATATATGTAAGTTTATCCTTTAACTGAGCCAGTTCTTGGTTACAAACCTGGACTACATGTCATTCATAATACACCATTTCAGTGGTGTGAGGCTTAAAAAACGACCAAACCATTACTAGCTGAAATGGTGAGCAGCAGGCCTATTGCCTGCAAAAGCAGGCACAAAATACTTGTGCCCTCTGGTTCAGCTTTTGAACACATCTCAGTTTCACCTTGTGGTCTTATATTTGTGTTAGAACAAGCAATAACTCTAACTGTTGAATTGGTCTTGGTTTCAACATAAGTTTGACTCTGCGAGAAAGACAGTGCTACTGCATCATCATTCACTGGTTTAACAAATCCTGTCAGTTATGGTCTTTATTTCACCTGTTTCTCACACTGATTAAAAAAAAAACATATATATATATTTCCTCCACCATGACTTAAGTTATAAACAATCTTGAGCGAACCTCCATTGTACGACACTGTCAGACATTTAAACCAACCAACAACAAGCAGGTGTGATACACACCTAAACAAATAAAGATTTTCTGTCCACACAGTCATCTGCACTGTGGATTGCACTTAAATTATGGGACTGTAGATACTGTAAGTTAATACATTTTTTTTGCATGACCAAATGCTTCTTAATGTTATTTGGGGCCCCTACAGGCCAAGGCTCTGGGCTTCTGCCTTTGTAAGTCCTTGCTGTGTGTTGTGTTGCAGGTGGGCACACGAGAGGAGGTTGAAGATCTGTGTCGCCTGGAGAAGATGATCGACCTGATCATTCCTCGTGGCTCTTCTCAGCTCGTCAGAGATATCCAGCGCGCCTCTAAGGGCATTCCTGTGCTGGGCCACAGTGAGGGCATCTGCCATGTCTATGTGGACCATGAAGCCAGTATAGACAAAGTTATTAAAATAGGTAAATATTAGAGATGTAGCCGATCCGATATGTGGATCGGTATCAGTCCGATAACAAGCTCAAACAGCTGAATCGGGTATCAGCGGTATTCGGCCGTTCTATGGAGCTGATCGGTGAATGCGTGTACACTCAATTTGTTATGCATGGGAAGTGGCACTGCGGTAAAGTAGAGCTGATGGTCGAGGCAATTTTTCTAGAATCGAAGCTTCGTTTAATTCATTTTACTCACTAGACAATGCGCCACTTGTATTTCACACGGAGGCTTAATAGTGACACACAGCGTTTTCAGTGGCGCGATCAAGACAAGACCCGATCCCTCTGCATGTGAAAGTATTTGTGAGATGTTCCGTGCACTAAAACAGAAGTAAATGCATAACAACATTTTTCGCGATGTAAACACACGCAGTGTGTTAATGAGCACGCGCCTGAGTGGCGTTACTCACAAAACACTCCAGTTTGGTCAGAATGTCGTCTTTATTACAGACACAAACCATATTTTAGCTGATAAATAACCAGCCGTTTATTTAGATTTTCCCATAGATTTTCCATCGTTTATTCTGGAACGCACGCCAAACGCGTCATTGTGACGCGGCTCCAGGGCGTGCCCAGAGGATTGTGGGAAATGCAGTTCTCTGCAAAAGCAGCTCATTTTATAAGCAAAATTGGTTCAAAATGACAAACTTCAGTATTTCATTTTCAATTAATCATTTTTTTTTTTAATGTTATAGTGTAATCAGTAAGAAAGAAGAAATATTTATATGTCTAAACGGACAATTTTTGAGAACAAATAATTTAGCATGTACGTGTGTGTAATTATTATTACATTGTTTTAGTAGGAAAACAGTATGGATGGATGGATGGATGGATGGAACAGTATGTAAATCAAGCATTTCCTTAAGCATAACAAAAATCTCAGTCATGTATTTAGACATTTTAAAACATTAATTTATGTTTAAAAAAAAGACTTTGACTGTATCGGTATTGGCAGATATCCAAATTTACAATATCGCTATCGGACGTAAAAAATTGGTATCAGCCCATCTCTAGTAAATATTAATATAAAGGTTATTCTAGTCGTAATAATTATATATGTATCTATTCTTGATGATGATTGCCATGATGTTAAATATTGAGTTTTCATCACAAAGGAACTGTGATTTATTTTCCCTCAATGCAGTCAGAGACTCCAAATGTGACTATCCTGCAGCATGCAATGCCATGGAAACTCTCCTGGTTCACAGAGATGTGCTTCGCGCTCCACTGTTTGACCAGATTATCGACATGCTGAGAACAGAACATGTAAGGGTGCCGTGTGTTTAAAGGACAGAAAACTTCAGAATTTTGTATAACTTAAGGTCCAATTTCTGGACATTACTTACTTTATGAAGTTCCATTTGACACGAGTAAAGGAGGCTAAGCCAGTGGATCTGGTTCATTTGAGACGAGTAATTGTGTTTCTTGATTGGTCGTACGCAGGTGAAGATTCACGCAGGCCCCAGGTTTGCTTCATACCTCACATTTAGTCCATCGGAGGTGAAGTCATTGCGTACAGAATACGGAGATTTGGAGTGCTGCATAGAGGTGGTTGACAGCATGCAGGAGGCGGTGGATCACATTCATAAATATGGCAGTTCGCACACCGACGTCATTATTACCGAGAACGGTAAAGATCTACACACTCAGCACTTTTATCCAAAACTTACGTGTTCACTCTTGGATTTGTTTCTTTCGTTTTGGTAATGAAGGACATGAATCTAGATTGATTTGGATAGGATAATGTTCCTGATGCAATAATGCCATCTTGTGGTGAAGATGTTTATTAGCACAACAAATCTACTTCTGATAATGACCATTATTTATAAAGAAAAGGCAAAAATACCATTCACTGAATCTTTTAGCGTCTTGTATTAAGCCTTTGTATTTTAGCCTTTCTTTTAAATGCTGCACTTATAATTGGAGGTAGAGTTTCTCTGTGTTTTACATTTTATGTCATATTATTCACTTGTCTTGGATTTCAGAGGAGACAGCGGAACAATTCTTGCAGCTAGTGGACAGTGCCTGTGTGTTCTGGAATGCCAGCTCCAGGTTTGCTGATGGATATCGGTTTGGTCTTGGTAAGAGTGCTCATGATTTTATTTTCTTACATTTTTATCTATGGTTAAAGTTGTGATAAGTATGTTTTTCTTTTACAAATGGGCCTGTGCATTCTAGAGCAAATACCACAGTTAAATGCCAGATCTGAGACCATTGCTGTATTTTCTGGAAAATTGCAGTACGAATTATGAGTTTTAGAAATGGTTTTGTGTCATATTTCTTGTAATATGAAGCCATAACTAGGATTCAACATCCTTTGCGTTTGCTGTTTGCATTAGGGGCGGAGGTTGGCATCAGCACTGCTCGTATTCACGCCCGTGGGCCTGTGGGGATGGAGGGGCTCCTCACCACTAAGTGGGTTCTACGGGGAGATGGACACACAGCTGCTGACTTCTCTGAGCAGGGCAGTATGAAGTACCTGCATGAAAATCTGCCTGTTGTACAGCCTTTGACTGGTCAGAGAACCACCAGCTAAAAGTTGGCTGAAAACTTCTCCTTGTGAAATTACCACCCAGATGCACACAGCTGGCGCTCGTCACTCGCCCATTATTTTCAAACCAACGTTCAAACCAAGCCGGGATGGTTCACAGTCAACAGTGGGGTCCTTTTATCCTCCATTCATAAAGAACCGTTTTTAAGCATGGTTTTTTCAGTCAACCCTTCACCTTTTCAGCTAATCTTGCATTGATTTGGCTTGATATTGTAGTTGCTAACATACAGCTCTTCAGAACATGTATTGTGCAGTCAAATTACCCTTCCTCCATAATGGCTACTTGCAAGTCCAAACACTGAGGTAGTCTTGTAGAAAAACTAAAATAACTTTCCCAGTTATGTTGGGAACATTAAACAAGCCAATTTAATTTTAGACATAAGCATTATTGTAGTCTGATCACCTGCTGCTGTCTTTATTTTAATGCTTTATATACACCCTAATGTGTACTGTTAAACCAAGTCTGATACCGAACATCACAACTTGTTAATATGAAACATAATATACAGTAGGTTTACAATGAAGACATTTCCCTTGCAATGGAGGACTGTTTTGTCATGAACTCAAATCTAAAAGGTTGTAAACAGTATAGCATCTGGGCACAAAGACATCCAAGCGAGTCTCACAACTGTGAGGAAAAAATGCCAAAAGATACAACCCTTTTCAGATCCACAGGCATACAATATTTATTATGTATGGCAGTGTTTAATTTAAAACCACTTAAGCATTATTTCAGACCAAACTCACTACCAAAAAGGACAAAGTGATGTATGAAATGAGCGCGTGTATCATGTTTACAACAGGAACTAATTTGATGCTGTAATGTGGGAACTTGTTTTCTCTCTGGTTGTGACAAAATGATTTTTCAAAAATAGACACACTGAGAATTTCATTTTGAATTCTTGTTGTATACAGCATGTGAAAGTGCTGTAACATTCCAAAAATAGTGGTATTTTTGGTGTTGATCAGAGCACATGGAAGAGATCGAGATTTTTTGATTTTTTCTATTAATGTATCTGCATTGTACAATAAATGTTTTGCAGAATGATCAGTGTGTGGGAGTGTGTGCGCCTACACAACCTAATAGTCAAGTTTCCCTCTTTCTGAGTGCAAAGAAACTCAGGGCGCTGGGGCAATTCTGTGTTAGTTCATTAATCTTTGTGTATTTCTCAGCTGCGTGTCAGCATGTGAGACTTCAGATGCTTTCCTGAGGGATAGAGACTACAGTACGGATGGAATAGAGGAGTGAATACAATACTACAGAGGATTAATTATGTAGCTATTAGGAGAGGAGCAGCAGCTAAGAAAGAACAGAGTCTTGCCATGAAAGTTCCTCTCTGCCTTTTGACATGTGAATCCTTTTCATTCTCCAAAATGCACTGTTTACGCTCAATGAACTCTCATCAAAAACACAAAGATATGGAGATAAAGAGAGGCATGGTCTTTTTCATCTAGTCTTGTGTTCCAACTTTTGTATATGTAAGATCTATGATCAATGTTTCAGATGAAAGACAATAAAAACAGTGGTGGGAATCTCACTGCTAATAAAAAGTGAAGCATAAAAACAAAAGCAAATTTAATGATACACTTACCACGCTTACAGCAGTGAATTATTTAATTGCCTGAACCCAATAACCACCACTAGAACTCCCCAATCCTTAACTACCCTTATCCATACAGACAAAAGCTTTATTTTATCATGGAGTTTATTGAAAGCCCAAACATTTAAACTTTGTAGGCCTATATTTGACTTTTTTGACCAGCAGAAGGTCTTAGTGCTTAGTGTTATAAATTGTTATTTTTGTATCTTTATCTTTATTGGGTTTTTAAGTTTTAATACTTTAAATGCTGATTTATTTGAGGCAATTTGACAAAAGTTGAGTTTTATATGGTGTGATTGTTTATCAGGGCACTTGTCAGCTGCAATTATCTATGAAAGAAAAGCATTGCGCATTCAGCAATTCTTTGAGAGAAAATACTGGTAAGTAAGATTATGCCATTTTCATTTATCACTTGTAACATATCTGATAGGGATTTTTTTTCTTCATGAAAAAATGCATGTGGTGTTAAGGTCTATGTCAAGGGCTAAGGACATGTGGATGTAAGAATGAAGCCGACTGGTCTCAAAGCAACCCGTCAGTCTTTTCATAGCAAATTTGGCATGTTTTTAACTGAACATTACTCAGGGCCAAAACTCATATTTCTTGTTGTGCTTGATCTTGAGAGACTCCCAAATGTGCTCCCTGCAGAGCTCAATTTTCTTTTAAATCAATAATTAATAGTCAGTTATTTATTCATTTGTATCTTCACCAATTATAGACTTCTAATTAACAATTTCAATAATTGATATTTATCTCCAAAAGGGCTCCGTATCCTTAGACTATGAAAAATGCATGAGCTGGGACATGGACTCGGTTTTTGTTTTGTGTTCTGAAAGAACTGGATGCTTGCGGCTAGTACCAGGCCACTTTGACTCTTCCTCTTTGAGTCTGCACTGCCCTGTGATGTGCGGCTAATATGAGCTTCTTTCATGGGCCCAAAGCGTCTGCTACGTACCATGTGATCTTATAAAGGCTTCTACATTCCCATCCTCAGATGCCCCCGTTTTTTGTTCTTCAATAACTCAGCTCAAAGAACGGGGCTGTTCCTTGATAATTTCCCTTTGTCTCGCCTCCATGCTGATGTCATACCAGACCTAGTCTGCGTTATTCATACAGTGAACGTGGCGCATTGCGCTTAGTACAGTGGCAAGTTCAGAGTGGAGAAACTTTGTCTTCTGTGCCTTGCCCTTCATTAAACAGTACAATGTAGGCTGTATAAAAGTCTTTTATTTGACTTTAATTGTTTAAATTGTAATTGGTTTTCATTTCTAGCCAAAAAGAGTGAGAAGATTTGGGGAAAGCATTCACATTAATCAGTCAACGCACAAATGTGATGGAACGAGTACCTTACAGCACATCCTAAACGGAAGCATTTGGATACAGTGCTAATGTCATTGCATGCAGCACTGCACAAATACTGCACAGCGGTGGCAAAAACAGGCCATGCTGGCTAACATAGTAGGAGAGGGTGCTGCATTAACCAGGGAAGGTTTTTAGTTGAGCTCAGTGATGCGCCTCAAGGAGCCCATGCTGGGACTCGGGCTGCCCCACTCGCTAAACCTCCTATACTCCCCAGGCCGGAGGAAGTACTGTCGGCCACTATAGTTGGGATGCTCATGAAGGATCCAGTAACCCTCCATGACGTTGGCGGAGGAGATGTCTCCGTTGTGGAAGCGCTCACGTAGATCCGGGCAGTCTTCCATCAGCTCCATTGCCTGGCCACCGAAGTCAGAGCGCTCAAAGATCTTCATCCTGTAGTTTCCATGGTACTAAAACAAAATGCATTCACTCATTAACATCTTGCACTAAAATCACGATTCCTAAACAACGTCTTACACTGGGGTGGTGGTATCGTAGTGTCCTAAGTGTCCATAATCCTGCATTGGTGACCCTAAAATCCCAAGAGAACCTTAAAAATTTGAGCCCTTAGGTAAGACTCTTAACCCCAGTTTGCTCTAGGTAGACAGTTGCATTAAGTAGGAAATGTGAGTGGCTCTTGATAAGGGTGTCTGCCAAATGCCATAAATGTTAATCAATATGCCTCTTCTTTTGAAGAACAGTAGAGAAAGTGTGCATCTGTTACTAGATTTCAATAAGTAGACACTCACAGGAGGTACCATACGGCAGGAGCGGATGCAGTCATTGAAGCCGGCCCAGTGCTGGAAGTCAGGATACTCTCCCTTGTGGAGCATATACTGGTAGCCGCTGTAGTTGGGTTTCTCATAGGCCACCCAGCAGCCGCTTTCTACACGGATGGAGTTGCAGCGGGAGAGGTGAGACTGCATTTCAGCACAGTCATTGCTGCACTCATACTGACGGCCCTGGAAGTTCTTGTCCTCGAAGAAGATAATCTAAAAGTTTAAACATCAGAGAGAAATGTTTTAATCATATTATCAGTCTGTCTCTTTCAGATGATTCTACATTGAGGTAATGAGAAAAAGCAAAGCTACCAGATAAAATTGAGGCATTTCAGAAAGCTAGAATGAAGAATTGTTACTGAGTATCGTACTCTATTCCTATCTGCATAAAAAGAATGAAAAAATGTCGTTAAAGTCGTGCACTAAATAAAAATGCAAACATTTCTAACATCTCTAGTTCATGTAATTGTTTAATTACTTTACAGACCTCCAATGAAATTAGCTATGGTCAATGTAAATTTTTGCATTTACATTATTTCTTTATTATTCAGTTACATTATTGCATTACTGAGACACAAAAGACCTAATCCATTTTTGTGGAAAATTAAAAGATTCGCAAATGATATAACTACATAAGATGTTGTAGTTGGATACAGTGCAAAACTGATTAGCAGCTAGCAACCTGTTTCGTCAGTTTATTTGTTTTAATTCCCATCCACAAGAACAGCAATAACAGCAGGTATCACAATAACACTTGTCTATTGTAGCATCAAATGTGAACAGCAGTTTTACAACAGTTTTACTTGTGAAAACACTATTTTGGTTTGAATGATTACTCCCCATGTGGTCTTTTCTCCTTTACAGCAGACCCCTTTCTCTAGGGCCTGTTTTACAGATGCACTGTGGTTTGCTTTGCTTACCTTGCCCATAGTGACTGTGGTGAGGCCGAACCAGACCTATTCAGAGGGGAGAACCCCTTTATAGACTGGACATGGCTCAGGCCTTTGTATATGCATCACAAAGCTCTGCCAGGTCAGCAAGTTGTACTCACCATTATATGTCTGGCAGTATGTGGCCCTTCTTTGTCTCACTCAAAGCTCTTTTTTTTTTTTATCTCACACGAAACACAGAACCATTGCACTTTTTGTGTGCTATACAATAAGAGTTGCAAACTCTGCTTTTAGTTAAAACAGGATTTCAGACATGACCTGTTAGAAATGTGAGAGGCCTACTAAAATCCCCCTGAAACTATACGGTTAGACTAGTTTCTTAAGACCTGATTATTCACTTAAAATCTAGGAAAATATCCAAATATCAGGTATTTTCCAAACATCTCTACTATATGTAAATTTATTTTTCACACAACATTATTAAAGATCAATATAAAAATGAGGCATGCAAAGAGCTTTCATTAAAAAGCAGACTTTAATTTTGTCCTTATGCCACAGGCTCTACATAAAACTGCTCCTCATTCTTCTGAAGGAGCCAATCATGGGGTTATAGCATCCCCAGTCTGAACAGGCTCTGTACTCTCCAGGCCTGAGGAAGTACTGACGACCTCTGTAGAAGGGATGCTCGTAGAAGATCCAGTAACCCTCCATGACGTTGGCAGAGTAGATGTCACGGAAACGGAAGCGGTCGTAGACATTGGGACAGTCGTCTGTGAACTCCATCATGTGTCCGGACATTTCAGGTCTGTTATAGATCCTCATCCTGTAACCTCCTCTGTACTATAATTTATGGGTAAGAAAACAGCACTCAGACAGTTAATGATGCAATGTTGAAGCTTTGAATTGTAGATGCTAGGCTAAATCTTAAAGCTTTTAACAAGGCTTCTTGCATGAAATGTGATTTTCATGTAGACATTTACTCATTTTGTTAAACAAACTTTAGTGACAGTGCAGTCATTTTTTGCTCTCGCCCCCAAACCAGGAAGATGAATAGAATTCTAATGACGAAGGTAGTCTTTGGAGTGTGTCGTTCTGTTTCATTTCATATGACTGAATCTCCTGGTGGACCCTTGCACACTTTTTATGCTGCATCTATAAATTACTTCAAAGGATTAATTGATTTGACATTGATTCCCTAAGATGTTTTAAAGTGGGGGAACAAAACCCATCACTTTGATTGACTTACTGGGGGGAACATCTGACAAGATCTGATGCAATTGTTGAAGCCCATCCAGTGGTGAAAGTCAGGGTACTCCCCACGGCCCAGGATGTACTGATAACCCATGAAGTTGGGCTTCTCATAGGCCACCCAGTGACCACCCATCACCCGTATGGAGTTGCAGCAGCTGAAGTGGTTGAAGGTGTCAGAGCAGTCCTCGGAGCACTCATAAGAGCGGCCCTGGAAATTACGGCCTTCGTAGAAGAAGATCTGTTAAGAGTAGTGGTAAGAAACGTTTAAAGATTAAGATCGTCCTTAATGCTTAAAGATTAGTTAAAGATTTAAAATCTTTTTCTCTATATGATAATCAGTTCATGGATATCATGCAGTTTAGGTGAGATTGTGTTTGATTCATATGTTGCATCTCTGTCAGCCAAGAACACTATACTCCCCTGGGAAATTTACTTCTTACAACAGAAAGATGTACAATCTTTTCATCTTAGTAACCTGAGAAACCTGAAAAGTTATCTGACTTTTCTGGAAAAAAGTTGTTTAGAGTGGGAGTAAATTCGTCTCAATTTCCATAATTTTTAAGTCCTAATCTGTTTTGAAAAACTATCTAACGTAACTATCTATCTAACATGTTTAACATTCTCTTACATAGCTTTAAAGCAATGATTCTAGATACTATAACATGTAATTTCCTACCTTTCCCATGGTTGCAGGACAGGATGAATGCACCGCCGTGTTTGTGAGGCCCTAAGGACCTTATATATACTCTTCCATGGCAAAGGGCCATGGACATCCACTATGGTGCCAGAGGTACGTCAGAGAGACTAGAGTTTACCTTTTGAAACGTCACAAGCCTTTCCCTTTATTCATGTCTCTAAAAGCAACTAAAGCCACAGTTCCCATTATCCTCAGTGCTAGAGTTTACCTTTACAAATGCCCTTCAGGCTGTGAGCCTTGCTACTGCAGCAGGCCTTGTTCACCCATGACCTGGTGATAGGGCCCTTTCACAACATGTCACAAAAGGATCAGGGCTGTTAAAACAACAGACTTTTTGTTACTTTCAGTATATCTGTGCATGTGTGATAATACTTGCTAGGCATGACAAACAATTTCAGCAATAGAGGGTGCTGGTATTGTTGATATAGTTGATATTGTATGTGCATTGTTTCGCTTTACTTGCGTGTGCATATGTATATATCATATTATATTACACTTGATGCTTTGTAATATCAACAGTATCACTGCAATAATGATTATTGCCAATTCATCTAGCCATTTATAATCTATGTAGCCATTACTGACACTCTTTTGTAAAATCTTAACTAATGAGGGCAGGAATTCTAATTGGCCTATAATTGGAACCTCATAAAAGCACAGTCTGAATATTCCATAAACAAACACAGCTGCTGTTGTATTCTGTTTATACTAATTAAAAATGCTTTTTAACCTCAGGTTATGAAATCAAGAGACGGATGAGTCTTTGTAACTTATTTCATCATAGTGTTGAAAAATCATGTTACCTGCTCTATATTATTTGCAGCAGTAGCAGATTTAAGTATTTCTGACAGTATTGATTGTTCTAGTATGTGTTGACACAACCTCCATCAATACATTGCATCCTTTGACTACCACAGCCCAAAGACCAGCTCTGATGCAATAACAGTAGTGGGATGATCACAAGCTGTCTTTTATGTGATTTTTGTGATGGTTGTTTTTGAGATGGTTGTCGACTTTGGCATGTAAGCAAGCTGCTCAGCTGACAGGCAAAAAGGCCCTTCTGTGTGTATCTATTTTTCTTTTCAAAGTTCTGCCTTACTCTTCTCTCTCTTTTTAGCTGTGCCTTTTTGTATTTTGTATGCTTTTTGCAGATTTCACTGTGAAGAAAGTCAGCTCCACCCGCAGCACAACAGCCATACGGTTCTTTGACTGTTGCACAGGCGTTGCATTAAAATCAAATTAGGGTCACTCTATGATAGTGAGTGAAAGTTGGGACTGGATTTCAATTCCCAGTCAATTACTTGAACTGACAGTTACAAAGGCTTTTAATGTGTCATTTTAAACCATCCCTTTAAAAATGACAAAGATTGATCCTCAAAGCTCATCGGTACCCATTTCATCACAGTAATTGTGGCATATTAACCGAGCCAGATGGTGTTCACTCGGGCTCGGGGCTTGATTCAGTGGATTTGCAGTGAATGATGCCCAAAAGAGGCCACTGCGTGCTCATTCTCTTCGGAAGGGTTTGTCTCTTCTGTCCTCATCAAACTTAAATGCTTGTCATATCTTAGGAAGAGACTTATCAGCCTTATTTTTCTGTTACTTCTTAGCTTAGTAATTACTGTGTTACTGGGGCTTAGCACTCGGCAGGAATGATTCTCCTTCTTCACAAGCTCTCAAATAATAATCTTAAAAGCACTACAAGACATCTCCTCCCCGCATGGAGCACAGTACATCAAATAAGCCACAGTGTGCTCCCTCGCTTCCCCCAAGACAACAAAAAGCCAACACTCAGGATCTTTTGCTTCATTTCTGAATGAGAGCATGATGGTGAGAGTTGGGCTGGGGAGCAGACACAGTGCAACTGCTGTTATTTGTGAAAAAATATGACACATCAGATCACAAATGGCTACTCAAAACAGTCAAATGGCCATCAGATAAGATTCTGTGGGGACACATGAGATGCTGTTTTGGAAATCTTTACTGGACTCCTGCTATTTTATGGTGGATGACTTGTTCTGTCTTTTAGTATTCTGTTTATATTTATGGCATTTAGTATATGCTCTTCTTTAGATTAACTTGAATTTAATAATTTAAGAGATAGTCTCCCTGGAGTAAATTAAAGGTCCTGCTCAGGGATTCAGTGGTGGTAGTGGTGGTGGCCTAGTAACTTACTGTTGTGGAATGTGGCTGTATCTTTCCTATAATCCTGCCTCTAGCACTACCACTTTTGAACCCTTGAGCAAACCCTAAACCTCAATTTGCTGCTGGTAGACTGTCGCTGTAATTAGACAATATAAATGTTTCTGAATAAAATACATAAATGTATTTCCAAAAGAAGTATAAAACCAGACTCAAACCCACAACCTCTTGGTTTGTAAATAAGTATCTTACCATTTACATTTAGTAGATGTTCTTGTCCAGAGCGATTTTTGCTAATTGCAAGGAAAGTCTGTCTAAAGCAACTTGCAGATTAGGGTCTTGCTCAAGGGCTCAATGGTGGTAGTGCTGGAGGGTATAATTTCCCAATCTTAGCACGTCCACCAACCTCAACAACAGTCTTGCACAACAGTCTTGCACAATGACATAACCCTTTTTTTTATTATTATTTTGAAACAAAACAAATTCTTTTCCACATTTAGTACCTATTCCTCATTTAGACCTAAAGCCATTTGTCAGACTCTATCTGAAAGGCGCACAATTGCCAGAGGACTTTTGCAAAGGCAGATGAGCATTTAAGTAAGCCACCAGTGTGGCTCGGTCTAAATAAAAGAGAGCCATTTAAAGTGCATTATGGTGCTGGGAGAATAAACCGAGGCCGTGGTGAATGGCAGCTGCTGCAGCAGCCCTCTCTCCAATTAGTAGCGGGTCGACGCGAACGGGGCCCTAATCTGCAGGCGTAAAGCGCGTGTGATGCGACGCGCCGGTGCGAGCCAAAGCCTTGCGTTCGCGGAGGATGATGATGAGGAAGAGGAGGAGGGTTTGGCCGGCGGCGCCGTGAGATCATCCGAGCCTCTCTATCGGCCGCAGCAGACGCGGCGTCCGCCCTGTCGGCGCTCTGAGCGTGTGCCAGGGATGGATTTGTTGGAGATGCGTCTGATGTGCGCCATCTTTTCTGCGGCAGGATAATTAAAAGAGGAGAAATGGTGGCGGAATATAGAGGAGAGGATGAGGGGCTGGTGTTTGGTGGAGGAAAGGGGTGTGGGATGCGGGGGGGTGTTGAAGGTTTGTAGACTACAAAAAAATGGATGCAGCTGTTATACAGTGTAAAGTTTTGTTAGAGTCTTTCTCTCTCTCTCTCTCTCTCTCTCTCTCACACACACACACACACACACACACACGAAAAGAGGAGAAAAAAACTTTTCTCCTGTATGAATTTAATTAAGAATTGCCTCCCAATGGCACTGGAGCATATGGGGTCTTTTTGAACACGTGCGCCTGTGCGTAACTTTTATCTGAATGTATGCTGATGAACCCGGTTTTTAAAAAGACTTTATGCCGGTGTTCCTTGTCGTTTTAGAAAGCCAAGTTTGCAGTAATAACTCTTGCAAGTTGCAGCACTTAGTGCGCACATTTGCAGCTCGCCTCTACACCGCCAGACAAGCATCGTGTTCTCGTGCTCCTCTACGGTTCCCTCCCCGTTTCATGAGGAGACAGAAAGGTCCAGGGAATGAAAGATTTGGCTTTGACGTGATGTATCCCCCACCATCCCTCAGCTTTAAAAGATTCGGTTTTTTCGCCTGTGATCCGCTCTCCTTTAAAACTAGTCGTGGTGTTTACTGACACATGACAAAAAAGGAGGGCTTCGGATCTGTTTTATCTCCTCTCTCAGAAGGAGAGATCACCTTTACAATGCGGCTGTGTTTAAGGCGCGTCGTGGCGGCAACCGTGCTCCACTTCAATCGAGCCCCTTGAACATGGAGGAATCGTTCGTGCGCTGCCGCGCGGCCCAGCCTTTCAGCTGCCCTAAATATGTAATCACATATGATGCTATTTTTCGTTTCTTCAAATTTGCCATCAAAGCAAATGTGTTCTGACACCAGTTAGTGACAAGAGTGCCAAAGGAAAAGGCGGGAAGTCGGCCACATCAATTATTGATCGTGCCGCCCCCGACTGGAGCGCCAGCGCCCTGTGATAATGAAACGCGCGATTTTTAAGAAAATAAATAATAGACAAAGGTCCTCCCCGTTGTTGTGTAGGCTTATGAGTTTGATTGACTGCCTGCACATTCTGTTCGTTCGCTGCTAAAGGAGATCAAAGGCGGCCTCTTCTTTTCGCCCAAGGCCACTTGCAATTTATTTAGAGGCCCTGCGCTGCTGTCCCAGCAGGTACTACTGTCGGGCTCAGGCACTCAGGGTAATCAGAGCTTTGAGGTGTCTCTCTGCCATCACCCTCCGTCCCTCTATCCCCCCTACTCCCCTGTCCCTCCCCGTACGTGTCCTCATCAAATGACCATGGAGGAAAAAGTAGTTCACCCATCAGACTCATTTTGAAGCTGTTCACATTTTGCTGACAGGATAAATTACTTCCAAGCTCACACTCATAAATAATGGTGCCAAAGTGGGTTATTTGGAAGATTTTTTAAAGTACAAACTGTAAAGCCTGAAGAGTCTCTTTTCCAAAGCAAAAGGAGCTTTTACGTATATTGAGGTTCTGAAACAAATGGTTCTCCATAGAACCATTTAGCCAGCAATGTATTACAAGTGACCATTGTCATTTTATAATGTTTGCCATTAGTTATTACATCTAGTTCTTTTTTGAATCATCTTTTTTTTTAGCTGAAGCCATTGTTGCTAATGTTATCCAGTAAAGTTTATAATGCTGTGTTGGTCTTTGGCACTTCCTTACGCTTTCCTTTGTTTAAAAAAATTACATTGAATGAGTCAGTATTCTGTAAGCATCGATAAACATTTCACTTAATTTCAAAGATGCCAATTTTGAAGGAAACTGAGGAAACTAAAAAGAGAAACGACAATCACTGTGCAATTAGTTTTTAAATGAAATTATTTTTGAGGATTAATTATTTTCCTTGATGGTGTTTGAAAGTTATATGTTGCATAAGTGACAGGCTTTTGGAAAGGTATAAGAGCATCTTTGGGTTTTCTAGATATAGTTAATTAATGTTCTCTTTGCAGCATAATTTAAGATGAAATAACTTTTTTTCCTATTCATTTGGATAGTGTGCTGATAATGATGTGCTTAAAAAATAATGATGTTATATTGAAAATTTGAAAGATCAATCATAACCACGTGTGTAACGGCAGAACTGACTCTGCAAGTCATTGTATGTTAAAGGATGCCTAAGAATGTGCAATATACCGTTTCAAACTCCTTTGGGAAACAAGGTTCTGGTGTGTCATGTTGAAGCCATCAAAATCCACCAGAGGGCAGTAGAGCTTTAAAGGTTTGCACTGTTTTTCAGCACCCCTCCATTGCTCCCCCTTCTATTTGTAAAATAAATCTTGGAAGTAGTGTGCAGACAGATATTTACTGGCTATTTCATCTTTTCCCTCCACTAAATTCTAAATCCCATCAAACTCGGCAGAAGGTACTGCACTGGCCTGAGCTGCCAGCCACATCATTTAAACCAGCTGCAGGGAGAGCTGACCTGAAGCAAACACATACCCATACTCTCCCATACATATTCATATATGTATCACATATTCATGTGCATAATTCTGTCGGTGTGGTTTAACAATGCAATGTGTTTTATCTGCAAAATAATTCTTAAAACAGATGATTAACAGAGTTAGCTGGTACACAGAAAGAATAAGTAATGTTTTTGCAGTCCTGCATAATTGGACTATGAATGAATCTTTCAGAGCTCTTCCTGAAGTAATTGGCTCAGGAACAGAAAAAAATATATATTTTTGTTTTTATTAACACTGACAGCCATATTTTGTGTCTGTGTGTATGAATTTGGGAGTGACACAAACACTTACACGCATGCAAAATGCAAAGAAAAACATCCACTGAATGTACAGTCTCAGATAAACTGCATATGCACTTCAAAACTCAATTTAATCAATTCAGGTGCACCATATGCTGTTTGATGGCTGAGCGTGACTGTGGCACTTTCCCAGTCTCAGTAGATGTGTGTGTGTGTGTGTGGGGAACTGGTACGGAGAGCTGGGAGTGTGTATCTGAGCACAGTTCCCTACACGCCACTGCACAGTCCTGCTGCACCATCCCTGGAAGGCCCCCATGTGTCCTCGGGAGGGGTTCACTAAATTAAAAAAAAAGGCAGGGAAATAACACCAATTCCCACCATCAATGATTCTGACATTCTTATTCTTTTTACTTTTAACTTTTTCCCCCTCTCTTTTTTTCCCCCTGCTCTCCTCTCGCTCCCTCGCTCCCCTTCCCCTCGCATCTCACTGTTGTTTTCTTAGTTTGTTTTTCTCTCGTACTCCCCTCTCTGTCGCTGAGCGCTGTAGCCACTTTCAAAGGCTCGGCTGTCACGCGTGGGCTTTGAGAGCTAGTTTAATTTTTAACGTACATGTTGTCAGGGCGCCGTCAGCCATGATTGACAGGTTCGTCCCAGAGCAGGCCGGCTTGGCAGACTGGCGTCTTTTGTCAGGGAGAGCGAGGGGAGGCAACAAAGAAAGGAGCAGAGAAGGGAAAAAAACACACACATAAATAAAACAAAAAAAAGCCACTTACACTTTCCAATAGAGATTCAATTAAACGGAGCTTAACATGTTGCTTTTTGACACAGGGAAATAGACTTGATATTTCCTTTTTCATGCCAGTGATGAGATCTGTTTCAGACTGCTTTTTTCTCTTGAAGAAAGACAGGAATAAAGGCAGGTGTAAAACACAGATATTAGGGAGGATATGGTCGACGTCAGGTACACTTGTGGTTATTCTTCTTATTGATGTGCATTACCAAGCAATGCAGCAGAGATTTCCGGCACTTGGAAATTAAATACAGGAGCTAATCATTAGCTGTTCCTTTATTTATTTTCCAGTCATGGAACCAGAGACATTGGTCGTATTCTCATCAATAAACAGTTAGTCCTGTGAGCTCACCATATGTAAGAAGGCGAGCAATCAGTAGGGCGGACAGGCGTTGCTCATGGATGGCAAGTTGGATGCCTGCAAATTTAAGAGCGTCACAGATACCCAAGTGTGACAGATACTTGGTTTTGTCACAGTGTGGAAGGAGCTGAAGTGCAGATTACCTGAGGCACTGCATTTAAATTGACCTCAAAAACACACTTGTTGGTTGCATATAGAACGGTCTTGTGCGAGTTGCCAGACGGTCTCGTTAGGCAAAGCCGAAGGAACCCGACGAGTAAGTGTGGCATGTGTTTGCTGGGGATTTCTCCTCTTTCTTCCTGTCAGTCTGGCCCGATGAAGACATGCGGCTCCTCTAGAGTAAAGGCAGAACACGGCATGCTTTGGAGTGTCAGGATTCTGACAGGGCGGCCGCGAGCCAGTGCGGCTTCGTCCGAGTATAATGGCTCAGCAGTGTGTGGTAGTGTGTGTGTGTGTGTGTGTGTGTG
>JAVGVS010000953.1:0-53144 GCA_032718565.1 Distichodus sexfasciatus
CTAGTCAGCGATAGCACAGGGTAATCCTTTGAATCATCAGAGGAAGGGTAGTAAGCCAGAACCTCAGACATGGTACGAGACGGTGAGGAATGAAGAAGGGTCTTGTGATTGCTCCCGCCTTTCTGATCCTGAACCTGCTTTGCCTCACATCTAAAAACTCTGTAGTCCCACTTGTCTTTGTACCTTCTGCTCCAACTACATTATTAGATTAGATTTAATGATGAATCAGATTAAACCAATTGCAGAACATACTGATCCAAATGAAAACGCAAAATTTCTCTCCTTACTGCAACACACAGCAGAGGGATGCAGACATAGGGAAAAACAGACTAAAATATGAAAAAACATAAGTGTATGAAATAACAAAAATGAACCACCTAAACCACACAAACCTGATAACAAAATGAAGCAGATAACAACGAACTAAACCTCATAACCAAACAACAAACAGAAAAAATAAATAGAAACAGCTGAAGCTAACATGGTTAATCTGAATCAAAATAATAATCAAGTCAAACATGGGGTGGACCAGTAAGAATGACAGACCAGGGGAAGTCTGAGAGAGCTTGTGACAAGTAAAGCTGCCAAAGGTTGAAAAATGACAAGTAAGTATTCAATAATGTGAGTGACATTTTTTTTTTAACGCCTTTTTGTATTTGTCAATTAAAGTCTGCAAACCTTGTCACAAATAATTTGCTGTGTTGGAAAAAGCTGTGCTCTTTATGTATTTTTTATCATTTGTTGCCTTCAAAAAGAAGTGTGTGATGATTTTATTGGAGGATGCTTATCTTGTTTATCTGCAGGGGACGTCATCAGACACATCTCACCAATAATTTTCTTTGCTGACATCAGTAGAATTTGCATAAGGTATTTTTTTGCTTAAGTGGTCGGAGCTTAACTCAGACTTCTGTTACGGCAATCTACAGTCTGGACCAAGTTAGAAATTTGCTATTGTAGGTGTTCTCAAGAAGACCACAGATAAGCTACAAACGTTTGACTAATTTTACTTGTTTTATTTTAAATTTTGAACGGATACACAAGCTGAAGAGCGAGGTGATGCTTATAATTTGTGTAACTGTTTTGCTCTCATCAGCTCTGGGTAGAGTATATATTTTAGATTCATATTTTTGCAGTGTCTAAAATGCCTTTTTAAATGAACTTACAAGTAGTACTATACAATGATTTATTTGTCTTTTTTTCATTGTTTTTTGTCTTTTTCAGGTGAAAACTCTGAGGTAAAAATTCAACCTGACGGGCCAATGTACGTTCAGGTTGGGGACAATATAAGTCTGACTTGTACTTTTCCATCATATGGTACCATTTTATGGATGAGACAGACTCCAGGAGAAAAGTCTCTTGTTATTGCAACTGCAGTTTTTAATGCCGAAGTTACTTATGCTGAAGAAGTAGAAAAGACGGGACGGTTCAGTGTATTAAAAACACAAACCAGATTTATTCTGAATATCTCAAATGCTCAAACGTCAGACTCAGCGACATACTACTGTGCTTTTACAACATCCTATGGTATTAATGTAGATTCTTGCACAGTTATAGTCCTCAAAGGTAGGTGTTATTTTCTTGCAGCCTCACATGCAATTGTACCATTATTTAGTGTTTCAGATGCTTTCAAACATCTCACATGGCTTTTAAGAAACAACATACATAAGCAGTGTAAAATGACAAACTCTGTCTCTCATTAGGGTTACATGCAGGTCCCCATCCTGTCCTCCACCAACATGAGCGTGTCTTACTGGGAGACAATATAACTTTACAGTGTTCAGTCCTCACTAAAGGCTGTGCAGGAGAACACAGTGTGTACTGGTTCAGACATGGATCAGGAGAATCTCATCCAGGAATCATCTACACTCATGGAGGCAGCAGTGATCAGTGTTATAAGAGCTCTGATACTGACTCTTCTACACGGAGCTGTGTCTACAGTCTCCCCAAGAACAACCTCAAACCCTCTGATGCTGGAACTTACTACTGTGCTGTGGACATGTGTGGACAAATTCTATTTGGCAATGGAACTAAACTGCAACCAGTCTGGAAAGGTGAGGTACTTTATTTTGAATATTCAGTAAAAGAGAGAAAAGCGAGAGGACCCACCACTGACCCATGTGGAACGCCACAATGAATTCTTGTACAGCTAAACTGTTTTAATGTTGATTAATCATAATGACCCCTGATAGATTTCATTTTGGATGAATAACATTAAATACTTTTTTAAATACATTGTTTTGATGATGTGATATTGGTTCTAAGACTTTATTGTTAAATTATTTTATTGTGAAGTGATTAAACAAGCAAATATTTGTAATGCTAAAATAACCATTGCCTTTTATTACTTCTACCGAGCTCTTAGAAAAACAAATGTAGTAATAATTTAAAAAATGAAATAGGTATGCTATGAGTGAGTGTAATTTCAGTTTTTAATCTATTCATTTAAACTTAAATACATTATTAAAATACAGTGTTTTTGCTACACAGAAACCAGTGTTTCGGACCCGGTCTTTATTGTTTTAGTATCATCAAACATTATTTTACTTGCTGTGGTTATATTTCTGTGTGTGAAATTACACAGAAATTATAACAAAGGTGCTGCTGGAAGTCACATGGTCCATCAGGTAATTTTTGGAATGTTAAAATTAGAAATGATAATTCTGCTTTTTGTTAAATTCCGTATTGTAAAATAACTGTTAATAAAGCTATGTGTACATTAATAATGTGACTAATTATTTTATTATGCAATCAATGTTGCTCATGTGTTATTCCAATAAAACAGAACTCATGCATCTGATATGCATCAATGAACTGCAAATAAACAGCAGAATAATTAATAATATGAAATGTGATATTGCTCCAGATGTTTCATGTTTTTGTTGCTGTTTTTATTCTATTTCTGTCAGACTGAGGATACTGATACCTTGAACTATGCGGCTCTAAGCTTTACTCAGCCTCTCACTTCCAGAAGAACCAGAGCAAAGATCAGCAGTGAGCAGTCTGTGTATGCACAAGTAATGACACAGTATGAGTAGTATTAAAATGTATGTAATTAATTAAGAATTTTAATTTAAACAGTATTTGCTTAATGTTTGCACGTGTTTTGGGCTTGTTAATACCAAATTAGCCATGTCTCTCCCCTTTGTGTTTGTCCGTCCACCATTACATTACCCCTTCCTCCCAGTAAAACCAGGATTTAAGTTTTGTTTGTACCACTGTTTTGTGGATATCCTGCCCACTTTATGTAGTATGTTCACAATAAAAGTGATGTTACACATTTGTGCTCCAGTATCGTGTTTCGTGCCGACGACATTGCTGACACAGAGATGCAGGGAAACAAGACACATTATTGCCAATGGTGGCAATAGTGAGCCACAATAAGAACATTTCTCATGACTCTCACAATGCTTAAGTTAGTGAACATATTTTGGCCAAATTCCTAAAGCTAAGGCAGCTTAATTTACCAAAGTAGCTAGGGCCCAATCTCAACATGATGTTATGTAACAAACAAAGAAATAACAGTTTCTAAAAGATGTCACACCACAACTGATCAGACCATTCTCAAATGACACACAGGGAGGGTATGTGAACACCTCTATGCTAGTCTGAGACAGACTAAGATGAGGGGAAATGTAAATGCATACACACAACATTGCCCATCTATCTGAGCTAAAAGAACACAAAAATAATCAGTCTATCACAAGTAATCTACAAGTAAGTAGTCAGCTTGAAATAACAAGGGCAATACTAAACAGAAAGAATTTAAGCAAAGTACAATGTAAAATCCCCCCTCATACATCTTACAGTTGGCTTCCTCCACTTCCTGTGTTATGTGTTTGAAGGCCATCTTTCCCAGATTTGGTGCCAGAGGAGCTTGGTAAAAACAACACAAGTAAGTATCAATGCATATTAATGTCCATCAAGGCAGAGCTGTAACTATATTCACCTAAATTTTAATTCTGAATATGACCTGAAGCTCTTTCATGCCTTGAACTTCTTCCTGTTCTTCCAAAAATTTACTTACCCAGACAGGTTGTAACATGTGCAAGTCAAGGCAAAGGTTTAAAAAGGCAGATACACTGCAAATGATACACATCATTTAGCAGCTGGACATGAAGATACTGTTTCAGGTATGCATAGCAGTCCAACATACCTATATGACCTTATTCATTGAAATGATCAAACTTAAAATTTACATTTGTGAAGTAAAGAGAGCAAGAAGCATGAATCTCCTCATAGCTATGTAGCAGAAATTTATAATCTATTCAAACTTTGACTGGTAGTTGATGTAAAGCCAGATAAGGCTAATGTGTCCCTTTCTTTTCTTATTCATGCACCCCATCTTCATTTTTAATATTTGAAAATGGATTTAGTTTAACAGATTTCTCAGAAATGCATTTAGTGTTTACAGATTATGTTTCCCAGGAGTAATGCGAGAAAAGATAGAGGGCCCACTATTGATCCTTGTGGAACACCGTAATGAATCCTCTTATAGCTATTATTATAGAACACACTGAAAAAAATCATTTAATATGACCAAGCGAACAGCTTTACCACTAATACCTCATCAGATTCTCCATCCTTTCAAGCAGAACATCTGTTTTAGGATTAAACTATGAACTAGAAACAGGCTGAAGAATGCCATGTATATTTCTATGTAAAATCTTTTATTAACAATACATAAAGGGGAAGCAACCACATTAAGCATCATGTTTCCCCTGCAGCTCTTAGGCAGGTCGAGATGATAGTCTCTCCAATGTGGTTGTGCTCCAATCTCATCTCTATCGTGTGAGTTGGAGATGTGAACTTTCCAATTCACCCTGACCTAGGACATGACACCCATAGGACACACCAGTGAGGCAAAAACAATGACTACCTGTCTGGTAATGTCCAGCTCTTTAGTTTAAAGAATAGGAAACTCAAGTACTCATCCATGGAAAATGAGGAACAATTAAATAAATAAAAAGAGAAATAAAAACTTAAATTAATCAGTGAAGGCAAAACTAAAATCTCCTTGATCCATTGAGCTCTCTTCTTTGTCTTCAATTGTTAATGCAGCGTCCATAAAACTAATCAATAAGAGTAGCAACATGACAATAAAATGAAACATTTCACCAAGTAATGGCTCAAAAGAAAGAAATCGAGAGTCCTGGAGTCAAATCTTAGATTTTTATGCCTTTGAGATCCTGTGAGGTAGTTTGAAAGAGCTTGTACGAAACCACTCAAATAGATAGCTGAATTGCATTTGTATTGAGCAGTGGGAAAAACATTCCTTCAGTCAATGTCAGGCAGTGGTAGAGTGTTTTAGCTATTAAAGGTCCCAAATTATGAAAAAGAAAAACTTTTTCATTCTTTGGACATCCATTTGGGTCTGTACTGCCTCTACACACACTGTAAGTTTGATGAAAAATGGTCAGTTGTGTTAGTATTAATTTCAGAATGTTAGAAATTGTGTGCTTAAACAAGCCCTTTAGATTTCTCTCCTACTTCTACGTCACAGTGTTGGACATTTGAATAACCCCACCCTCCTATCTGAGAAGCTCCGTCCACCAGGTAGAACTGCTAGCACGTCCTGATCCGCCATGTTTTCTTATAAGCGCTAGCATAGGAATTCCAGTGAAGAAGTCTACCGGTGGAGTGTTGTGTTGAACATGTATGGCTGTATGAATGGCGTGTTAGCAGTAGCCATGTCAATTATTTTCATGTGATGCAAACTCTCCCCATGCTGTCAACACCCCAGTTCCGGAGCAGGCCGCTGCAGCAGGAATACTAATGAGAAACACTCTGTTCTGAAGGGACTGAAATAGAGCGGTACAAAAGCAGGTGAAAATGTCTAATCTGCGAGATATTTTCAGCAAACTACTTCAGAGACATATTAATTGGAGCTCATAGATCTGTTTTAACTTGTTGAAAAATGTAAAATACGTGACCTTTAATTCACATTGTTTCCCAACTTTTTCCTCAGAAAGCAGTTGTCATCTTTGATCATTGTGTGGCCAATTTCTCACAACCAGAGTCAACCCTTTATGGATGGAATAGTGGAATAGTGGTTACTTCTGTTGCCTCACATCAAGAAAATCCAGGTTCGATCCGCAGGCCGGCTGTGAGCTCCTTTCTCTGTGGTGGTTGCATGTTCTCCCATGTATGCATGGGATTTCTCCAGGTGCTACAGGTTCATCCAGCTGTCCAATAGCATGCAATTAAAATTGACTGTCTACTCCAAATTGCCCCTACAAGTGAGTGTGTGGTTTATTTGTTTCTCTGTGTGCATTGAAACCCTCAGGGCTTTCAGTGTCTGGTTGAAACAATGCATAGTTGTTGAATGTGGTTGGAAATGTGTGCAGAAACCCACAACCACTTTTCATTTGTACATTCCATAGCCAGATAACGGACATTTTAAAGCCCTTTCATTACATAAATAAGGTGTGTTTACTGCTTGTGTTTTTGAAAATGTAATATCTAATGTCAACTGTCATTTGCTGGGAAAACACCAGCATCATCTTTAGTGATTTTTAGACTTGAACTGAGCAGCAACAAAAAAGATCTTCCGTAGAAAATATTGGTGCATTTCCCCACAAGGATTTACAAGAATTCATCTCTTCTCTTTTAACAAACACAGTGTGCACTTGTGTACAGTACAATGTATCGGTATTGCTGCCTAAGAGACATAAATGACAAATAAATGCTCAGTAGTACGCTTGTTGCATCTTTCTGCATCTTCACTTTTTATTTTTTTTATTCAAATCCACAAATCATATTGCACATATTTTGGTGTTGGAAACAGCAGTGCTCATTATGTAACTTCAATGTGTGATGCCTTAAAAAGATGAATGGTGTGATGATTTTATTGGAGGAAGCTATTTTTATCAACAGGGGAAGTCACTGCATCATACATCCTACCGATACTTTCCTGTGCTGAGACCAGAAATATTTTCCTTTGTGTTTGCATCTCTATGAAACAATCTGCAGCCTGAACCAAATTAGAAATCCACCATTACAGATTTTATGCTACAGTCAGCTAGATTTTTTGCTAGTTTTACTTATTTTACCTTTACAATTTCCTCACGAGGGAGATGATGCTTACATTTTTTGTAATTGCTTTCTTCTCATCAGTACAAGGTGGGGTCCAAGTTTTATACATATACAAGTTTTTTATTTTTTTTATTTTAACAAATAAATAATAAATAATTTAATAAATAATAAATAAATGTAATAAATAATTTAGAAGTTGAATTATACAATTATTAATATCTGTCATCTTTTTCTTCTTTTTCAGATGTAAACTCTAACGTGAAAATTCTACAACATGATGTGCTGAAGACATCAGGTTTGGGGAAAATATTAGTCTGACTTGCACTTTTCAGTCTCTGGTACAACAACCGCAGCTGAGACAGGTCCCAGGAGAAAAGCCTGTTAATATTGCTACTGCTTTATATAATACACCAGTTAAATATGATACAGTTTTACAAGAGACTGGACGTTTTCATGCATATAAAAAAGTGAAAAACTGTTTACGTTCTGAATGTTTAAAAGCTTGAACCATCTGATTCAGGAACATACTACTGTGTGGTGACAAGGTTTATGGATATTGACATAGATTCCTACATTGTTATAGTTGCAGGTAGGTTTTATTCAGTTTCATCATTACATCATAAATTACCATTACATCTGCTTTTTCATCAAACATCTCGCATGGCTTTAGTGCAGAAATCTTAAATAACCATAATGGCAACAAAACTTTAGGTTTGCATCCCCATCCTGTCCTCCACCAACATGAGCGTGTCTTACTGGGAGACAATATCACTTTACAGTGTTCAGTCCTCACTAAAGGCTGTGCAGGAGAACACAGTGTGTACTGGTTCAGACATGGATCAGGAGAATCTCATCCAGGAATCATCTACACTCATGGAGGAAGCAGTGATCAGTGTAATAAGAGCTCTGATACTGACTCTTCTACACGGAGCTGTGTCTACAATCTCCCCAAGAACAACCTCAAAACCTCTGATGCTGGAACTTACTACTGTGCTGTGGACATGTGTGGACAAATTCTGTTTAGCAATGGAACTAATCTGGATTTTAAAGGTAAGATCAATTGTACAGACCTCCTGAAAGATCTCACTTCGGATACACAACAACATTAAACATGCACTCTTTGGAATAATTCACATATTGGTGTTTTCAAAGCCTTATGCTACTTACTCATAGAGCTCATGGAATAATAGAAACGTTAAGATATTTAATTAATATTTCTTTAATTAGGTTTCTAAGTTGCTATAATTCACTGTATTTTCTGTATTATCGTGGACTGTGTTCATTTAAAAGTAAATATACTATTTTTGCTGCACAGACAGAGCTTTGGACCCAGCCCTTATTGTTCTGGTAGTGTCAAACATTATGTCATTTTTTGTGATTTTACTTCTGTGTATGAAGTTACACAGAAGTTATAAAAAAGGTGCTGCTGAAGATCACAAAAACCAAATAAATCAGGTAATTTTCTGAGTATTAAAATCTGTAAAATAAGTATTAGAAACCCCATGTTTATGTTATTAATATAATTGTTTTATTGTATTCTATAGTTCAATGGTCATATTGTTTAAACAAATTGTGCATTAGATTATACATCAGTCAACTGCATGAGAGCTGCCTAATGTGAAATGTGATATTGCTGAATAAATATTTTATCTTTTTTGTATTCCATGTTGTTGCCGTTTGCATGTGTTTCTGTCAGACTGACATTGCCGATACCTTGAACTATGCAGCTCTAGGCTTTACTCAGCCTATCACCTCCAGAAGAACAAGAGCAAAGATCAACAGTGAGCAGTCTGTGTATGCACAAGTAGTGACACAAAAGTAGAATTTACATTACAAATTAACCATTGTCTAAACTATTGTCATTATGATTACACTTTAAACAATGTTTATCTAACAAATGTGGATAACTGGTGTAAACTGGCACAAATACAGTAGTAGACAACATATTAAGTCAGTAACAGAAGAAAGATGGCAAAAAGGAGTTCAGATATTGAATATAAATTGTTGTTATTACTGATGTATTAATAATATGCAATTTGTGATAATTGATTGTATCTGACAACAGAGATACTGTAATGTAAATAAATCGATTGTGTTCAATAATCTGAGATATCTGTTGATAATATCTGAGATATGTGTTGTTTACCTAATTTTATTTGTTCTAGTACTTTTAAAAAAGATACACAGAAAATTTTTTCATGAGGCCTCAAATTTCATGGTTAAAAGTTTAAGTAGATAATGATATCAACAGATTCGCATTTTCAGGTCACTGTGGAAATTCACATTGCCTTTAACAGAACAGGTCTTAGGCCGTGGATGGTGTGACTCTTTTGGCAATGAGCGTTTGAACGAAGGCAAGCAAACTTGCGAGTCACTTGCTCCTGTCCAGTCTGCAATGGGGCCAAATAGGGTGTTCACTTGTCTTGACTTTAGATTTCTCTTGCTCTTTTTGAAGACCCACATTTTCCTTTCCTGACACATCCATTCAGGCTCCCCAACAAGACAACAGATCTACAGTGGTGTGGAAAAGTGTTTGCCCCTTCCTGCTTTCTCTTTTTTTTCCATGTTTGTCACACTTAAATGTGTCAGATCATCAGACAAATTTAAATATTAGTCAAAGACAACACAAGTAAACACAAAATGCGGTTTTTAAGTGAGGGATTTTATTATTAAGGGAGAAAAAAAATCCAAATCTACATGGCCCTGTGTGACAAAGTGATTTGCACCGCCCCATTAAAACATGACTTAACGGTGGTTCATCACACCTGAGTTCAATATCTCTAGCCACACCCAGGCCTGATTACAGCTAAAACCTGTTCTCAATCAGGAAATCACTTAAATAAGACCTGCCTGACAAAGTGAAGTGGACCAAGGGATCCAGAGCTAGACATCATGCCGAGATCCTAAGAAATTCCGGAACAAACAAATAAGAAAGAAAGTATTTGAGGTCTATCAGTCTGGAAAAGGTTATAAAGCCATTTCTAAAGTTTTGGGACTCAAATGGCGAAAGCATGGAACAGTGGTGAACCTTCCCAGGAGTGGCCGGCCGACAAAAATTACCCCAAGAGCGCAGCGATGACTCATACAAGAGGTCACAAAAGACCCCACAAAAACATCCAAAGAACTTCATGCCTCACTTGCCTCAGTTAAGGTCAGTGTTCATGACTCCACCATAAGAAAGAGACTTGGCAAAAATGGCCTGCATGGCAGAGTGCCAAGACGAAAACTACTGCTGAGCAAAAAGAATATTAAGGCTTGTCTCAATTTTGCCAGAAAACATCTTGATGATCCCCAAGACTTTTGGGAAAATACTCTGTGGACTGACAAGACAAAAGTTGAACTTTTTGGAAGGTGTGTGTCCCATTACATCTGGCGTAGAAGTAACACCGCATTTCAGAAAAAGAACATCATATCGTAAAATATGGTGGTGGTAGTGTTATGGACTGGGGCTGTTTTGCTGCTTCAGGACCTGGAAGACTTGCTGTGATGAATGGAACCATGAATTGTGCTCTCTACCAAAAACTCCTGAAGGAGAATGTCCGGCCATGTGTTCGTGACCTCAAGCTGAAACAAACTTGGGTTCTGCAGCAGGACAATGATCGAAAACACACCAGCAAGTCCACTTCTGATTGGCTGAAGAAAAACAAAATGAAGACTTTGGAGTGGCCTAGTCAAAGTCCTGACCTGAATCCTATTGAGATGCTGTGGCCTGACCTTAAAAAGGTGGTTCATGCTTGAAAACCCTCCAATGTGGCTGAACTACAACAATTCTGTAAAGAAGAGTGGGCCAAAATTCCTCCACAGCGCTGTAAAAGACTCATTGCAAGTTATCGCAAATGCTTGATTGCAGTTGTCGCTGCTAAGGGTGGCCCAACCAGTTATAAGGTTTAGGGGACAATCACTTTGTCACACAGGGCCATGTAGGTTTGGATTTTTTTCTCCCTTAATAATAAAATCCTTCACTAAAAAAACACATTTTGTGTTTACTTGTGTTGTCTTTGACTAATATTTAAATTTGTTTGATGATTTGACACATTTAAGTGTGACAAACATGGAAAAAAAAGAGAAATCAGGAAGGGAGCAAACACTTTTCACACCACTGTAGTCCAATAATGCTGTAGTCTCTGACATCCACTAGCAAGATCTCTCACTTAATCAGAGGAGATACACTCAGAGTGTATCCAGAATGACAGAGATCAGTGTTTTATACTTCCACGTCTGTTCTTCAAAGCTGTAACACTTACACCAACAGCTGCTGTACAGCAAAGGAGGTACTGCAAGCTAAATAACACACCTTAAAAACACTGTAAAAGAAAAAGTGGAAAGTTAATTCACAGACAACAAGAACAATTTCTCGGAAGCTCTACACCAGGAGTAGGCAACTTCAGTCCTCAAGGGCCGGTGTTCTGGAGGTTTTCCATCCTATCCGATCAGTCTCTTCTGCTGGTTATCTACCTGGGGTTAATGTTCTGAAATCCAGTTGGATGGAAAAACTCCAGGACACCGGCCCTCCTTGATTTACGCAGATGCCTACCCCTGCTCTACGTGCTCAGTCTCAGAGACAGCAGCAGTGAGTGTCAGCAAGGCACAGAGGCAGACACATTGTCTTAGCCATTGCAGGAAAAATGCTTTGACAAGACTAGTAGGGCTAGTTTCTCTTGGGTGACTGTGGGAAACCTGTGCTTCTACGCTTGCCACGGTTATCCCAGTTTCCCAAGAGAAACTAGCCCTGCTAGTCTTGTCAGCATGGCACAGAGCCACACATATTGTCTTAACCATTTCAGGAAAATAAACTTTGACGGGACTAGCAGAGCTGGTTTCTCTTGGGTGGCTGCGGGAAAAGGACAGCAGTTTCTGTGGCACTCCATAAAACCCCATCTACAGAAGGTCATAAAAGTTTGAACAGTAAATGAACACAAATAATATATTCAATTCAGTTATTATTATAATTATAATTTAAAACAAAAACAAATAAAACAAATGCATTTTGAATCATATCCGTACTAGATTCACATTACTTGCTGTAAAAAAACACTTAATTCTGAGCACTTAAAAATTTGATCTGTAAACATTTTGACCCAAAACTGCAAGACATATTACTTGTCAGACATTGCTATATCAGTAATGTAAAATCAATATGCAGGTAAGAGTTTGGCATATATCATAAAGTAAAATGAAACAAATCCTTGGGACTAAACTTGGTCCTTTTTTCATATCTATCATTAATAAACTATTTTAGTTTAACCAATTGTGTGCCTTGTTGTCCTTCCACAATAAAAGATGAGAATTTACAGTTTATTGTGTAGGTTAGAAACATTGTGGTGCAATAAAAAAAGGAAAATGAAAAAAGAATCCATTTATTTGATTATTTACCTGGCTAATCTGTATGTTTAAGGTGCTACAAATTATGATGATTATGATTTACCCAGGTTGTTGTTTTTAAGACTGGGCTTTGAAAACAGTGTTCAGTGTTACTGCATGTGGTATCTCAGCAAGGTCATTGCTATTTTGCACAGGCATATGCATTTTGTTCACTGGCAGCACTTTCTCTTTTTGCCACATGTGTGAAGACTAAGGTGAGTGATTCTTTCCATTTTGTCTTTCCACGCAAGAGGTTGACTGGAAATTGAAGCAGTGTGTCAGTCTTGCATGCTTTTTTTTCTTCTGTGCATTGCTTGTTACACGTATACATTGCATATACTGTAAGTTTTTATTCCAACTTCAAAATCTAATAACAAACTATTCATTTAAATTCTTTTTAAAGCACAGACTACATACACACCTGTTTTGTTTTAAGATTTAAGCAGCAGGGGGCACTGGAAAGCCATTAATCTGACAATCAGCAGTTTTGTCTGATATATAATATTGATGCCAACATTTCACCTCTTGACCTTTAATGCATTTTAGTGCACTAGAGCAAAGGCCACTTTTGAATGTCTGGCTATAGCTTGCAATACGTTGATTAGCTTGAATGAACTCCCAACAGTGTTACTGTTAAAGAGTTTATGTCTTTCATTTAAATATCTAAAGTAATGTCTGTGCAGTTATCATCACCCTCTCTTAATAACATACAAATGGTATTCTTGAATGTTTATAATATTAGTAATTTATGTATTAAGTTAACCTCATGAGGAGTAAACACCTTTTCTTTAAACTCATATGTTGAAAATGTGTCTTGCAATAATAGTTAATCACACCCATGTTAACAGTGGTAGTCCATAAGGACAAATACAGTAGCATTTGCAAATCGTTATTCTACAGCATGGTCTAAAATAGTATGTTTAAAAATAAATATATTGCACTTTGTCTGTTCTTTGTGTAGTCTGGAAAACATTTAGCTGTTCATATATTTCATATATTTAATTTTCTGAAAGACAAGTATCTAAATATCAATATTTGCAAATCAACTGTTATTTGTCCACTAAATATTTGACCTGGGCCCCTATAAACAAAGATGGTTATTTTGCAGGTATGGGCATTTATGGAAAATGAGCTGTGCTTACTGAGAACTTGTTCTTGTGGTTTTGTTGACTTCAGATGTGTGAAACTAACAATCGGACAGCGTCCAACTTGCAGAAACTAGTCATAACATGACAAAAGGTCAAAAAGAAATACCTAGTTGACCATGCACTTTTTGACTGTGCTTTAATCTAAAGAGTGAACTGAATCAGAGTGAGCTTTTTATTTATGACTGTGAGGTTTCTGCTCTTAATACTAGTCTTACACTAAGATATATAGCTTTAAAAATAAAAATGTCATTTTTTATACATATACATATATGGGATATTTATATAGTGGTAAAAAAAATATGTCTTTGAATTATTATTTGTAATTGAAGTTAATATTTGCAGTGCATAAGAGGTATGGCTGTGGAATGCTGGTCCGCTGAAGTTCCCCTCAGCAAGTCTCACTCAGCACTGAAGCGCCTCTTCCTGTCCTCTGTTCTGCAGGAAATGATGGGCCATTCAGAGTCTCCTCCTCTTCTTTCATGCTCCACTCACACCATCACCATATAGGGCCATGTTCCACATGTATCTGTGACAAGAAATGTGTGGTTTTACATGCACTATACAAGTCTTGACATCAACTAGAAGTAATGCAATAAGAAAGACTTGGTTATGAGTTCAAACACAAAAATAATTAATTGTCAAGAGTTACTTGAGTAAGTTATACACATTTTATTTATTTATTTAAATTTTTTATTATTAATCAGTCAATCACTGTCATTTTATATGTTCCAGCAATGTATGTTTTGTGCTTTATGAAACTTCTGCCAGTTCTACACGAGAGACTTCTGCTGTCAGAAATACACTAAACTCTGCTTAGATTCTGTAGGAAACAAAATTACATTAAGATGGAACTAGATTTGTACACTTTGCAAGTTACACTGAAATGAATTAGTGCCTTTAATTTGTGGAGTGGAAACCACTGTCCTATGCAATCTAGTTGTAGTTCCTGTGCCTGACTACACTAAGTCTCTGTCCATGGTCCTGAAAATTCCTTTCCCTGTGGAAAATGTGAAGTTTAGAAGATGCTTTAGCTAGGGTTAGCAGATGTCCTCTTTTCCCCTGACAAAAAGATCTCTGCTGGGACTCCATTCAGAAAACATTCTTATATTGGATTATATTTATATATTGCATTTCCCTGGGACTTTCTCAAAATAGTTACCTCAGCAACTCAACTTTTATTATAGGCTTACTACGTAAATCGAGTAGGCGAGTAGGGAGAGGGCGAAGTTACATGGTCCCTCATACCCCAGTATGGGCCAGTAATGCTGAAATGGGCCAGTAATGCTGAAAGATAATGTAGTTGCTGACCACTGCAGCCACTCTGTTCATGCTTTACAGATGTCTGACTTGGGATTGGGTGTTTAGGGTGAACAAGGCATTAGATGAATAGTTCTTCAGGGTTGTTTCATCTCTTTCAATAACAGCGCAGCTAGAAACTGGGCAGTCCGAGGCCCTGTCATTTCAAACAGGACATAATAATTAGTTACTACTGCATACTGAAATGCTTACATTTCTGAACTTAATAAAATGTTCCAATCACACATTCCCACAAAAAAAATCACCCAACTATTAAATCTGGTAGTTGGCGTCAATTTTGCTTCAGGCATAAATTAACAATTTATGTTTTCCTGTGACTCTCCATGAATAGGACAGTTAGTTGAGACTATTTAGTTTTAATTGAGTTTGAGCTGAGAAAAACTCCCTGCAATTGTGCATCATAAAGTATTTTGAAATAATTTTAGAAATGCTTATTTGGATAATATGCCTTTATAAAATTCTAATCTTATATTCCAATTTTTAAAAATGTTAATAAAGCTGAAACTATACTACTAACTAAACAATGAAGCTGATAAAATAATTTAAACATATAAATAAAGACAACCTGTTATCCCACATAATGTAAAAGGCCAAAATTATATCTGAGCAATATTTACCTGGTGCAAATCTTTTCCATTTACTTGTTTTTTTCTTTAGTTGCTGTAAACAGTACAGGGTATTTTTGTGTGGGTGTGGAAAAAGGGGCAGAGTGTATTGTGTGGTTTTCATGCACTGAGGCAAGTGAGAATAGAGCTGTCTTGGTCAGTCTTGTGGTTGGAAACTGAGCTGTTTACATACTCGTGAAAACTGCAATAAAGTCACACAAACAAGTGAAACAAGCTTACAAAATGTGAGTGTTGCTGCATGCGTATTTTAATCGGATGCATTCTCATTAATGCTGCATAAAATGAAGTGTAAATTGAAACAAAAAATAATCTAGTTATTATTCTTTTATTTTGTTTTTAATATTATTTATTAAGACACTCAACATTACAATCAGACAGTTGCTACCTACTGTTGCAAGCTTTTTACAGGTTGTTGGAATGTGCCAACTATAAAGACCTGTCTCTTATCCGCTGAAGTTAACCTCGACAGGTTTCACTGCACAATGAGGTGCCTTTTCCTGTCCCTAGTTATACAGGAAATACACCACTCACTGTTCCCTCCTTCTCTGTCATGCTCTAACCCTAGTCCCTCCTTATTTGGATGACGGCTTCTGTGGTTTGTGGCAAGACCTGAAAGCCCTAGATCTTATCAGATTTTCTGATGTAGCTATAAAGATATTTAAATCAAAAGAAAAAGGAATGATGACATACTATATAACTATGTGACAATATGGCATATAACCATAAAACACCCACAATTATAAAACCACAACAATAAATCTATATATCTCAGAAGTCCTTTAACAAGGCCCTTTTGACCTTTCTCCAAGTCATCCCACATTAGTTGACACTGCAATGAAAACAGTTTAAAAGCTGAATTTGCATTTGTCCCCTAAACCCTAAATGTTATTCCCCATTTTCTAAGCATTGATTCTTATATTTTTAGCATAAAACAAAGGACTTTCTAGTGGCAGAATTCTTGCTTATGTTAATCAATGAAAGTGAAATTAGTGAATTAAAGGAAGTGGTTATGTGTCATTGTGAATACACCACAGGACAGCAGTGCACCACAACAAAATATGACCACAAATAAGGAGCAGTGGGCAGCTTTTTGGTAGCACCCGGAGTGTAGTGTTTGGGGACGGTGCCTTGCTCGCGAGTACCTCAGTGGCACCTTTACCGACTTGAATCGGCAAACTTCCGGTAATGGGGCCACCTCCCTGACCAAGGTTAATCAACCTAATGAAGTGTTAAATATGAGCTTGGATGTTTTGTACCTCCAGCAATGTGCCTCCAGCATTTTAATATTTAACACTAAACCTATATAAGTCTGCATCTGCATCAGGGAATTGCATCTACAGCAGTGGGCCTCATTGCATTCCTAGTTATCATGATCCTCTTACTGTAAACATATTGCACATTTCAATACATCTTGCACATATTCAATGCATCAGTTAGATCCCTACATCTCTATTCTATTGTTTATATTACGCTGTAAGTGCTTCATCTTACTTGTCTTGGCACCAATAACCACGTCTTGTAACCATGTCTTGGCATGACATTTATACAAGTCCCCTTCCATTCTCATGATGCAGGGACATTCTAATATGATTTTAAACACCCTTAAGGTGAACTGTACCATTTCTTAATCTCTTAACACTGTTACATTCTTGAAAACTATCAACACATAAAATACATAGAATTATTCTGTGTTTTAATCTAAATAAAGCAAAAAGTGAAAACCTGCAATACTTTTGCCTGCTCATGTAAAACATCCTGTGCACACTCAGAATTTTCTCAGGAGCACATATAAACATCACGTGATACTCTCTCATCCATGTTTGTCACCTGTCCCTTTAGAGGCTGGATGGAGTTATTTAAGAAAGCTACTGTGCATTTAAAGATTTATTTTATGCATCTTTAACTAGAAAGCTCTGTTTTTAAAAATAATTTTTATGTTTCTGTAGAAAATTTCCCCATCAGGGGTCCACAAAACTTCTATAAGCTTGTGTCTCAGCTATCATTGGGCAAATAAATGCTCAGTATATGCTCATTGCATTTTTACACATTTTTTGAAAGTTGGGCAAAGTCATGACTAGTACGTATTTTTTCACATGATGACATTGAAATATGGAGAGATGGTACAGGAGATGATGATGTTACTTAAGGAATATTTTTTTAGTTTTTTTCTTTCAGAGATAGTAATCTATTGCATCAGACAGATCCTACCAATACTTTACTTTGCTGAGACGAGTAGGCGTTGCATATGAAGTTTTTTGTGGACGGGGCTTAACTCAAACTTTGGCTTTGGTAACCAATCCACTGTCAGAACCAACTTATAAATCTGCCAGAGTTTTGTAAACAGTGTATTTTATCCACAGGTCATCTTGCCTTGGTATTATTTTTTGAAAAGCTCGCAGAGAGAAACTTAGTTGGTTAAAAGATTTTAAGAATATATTAGTGGGATTTAAACCACTGGACTTCAAGGAATACATTTGGATGAGGAAAAGCGTTGAGATGATTACATTATTTGTAATTGTTTTGCTGTCATCATCTCTAGGTAGTGTACAAGTTATACATTTCTGCACCGTTCTAAAATGTTTTAAATAGAGGTATGTATTCATTTTCGTGTTTTATGACTTGTTGTTCTTTCTTTTTCTTCTTTAGCCTCAGTTTTTAAGGTAAAAATTGTACAACCTGATGAGCTGATGTACATTCAAGTTGGACAAAAAGTTAGCCTGACTTGTACTTTTTCATCAATAGATATATCACCCATTTTCTGGCTAAGACAAACTCCAGGAAAAAAGCCTCTAACCATTGCCTCTACAGTCCATACTGCACCGGTTAAAATTGATAAAGATTTACAAAAGACAAGACGTTTTAGTGCATTAAAAAGAGAAAACAATTTCACTCTGAATATCTCAAACGCAGAAATGTCTGATTCAGCGACATACTACTGTGCTCTGACAGATTATTCCAATATTGATTTAGATTCCCGTACAGTTGTAGTCCTCAAAGGTAGGTGTTATTCTCTTACAGCAATACAATATTTCTACTGCTTTCATAAAAATGCAAAAGAAATCTCAAATTACTTGCATACTGTAGTTCAAAGATCTTAAATAAGCAACTGAAATCAATTTTACTTCATAGTAACTTTGACTCTCCCTAGGTTTATATGGAACTCATGTTCACCAACCTGTATTGCGCCCTGTCTTTATGGGAGACAATATCACTTTACAGTGTTCAGTCCTCACTAAAGGCTGTGCAGGAGAACACAGTGTGTACTGGTTCAGACATGGATCAGCAGAATCTCATCCAGGAATCATCTACACTCATGGAGGCAGCAGTGATCAGTGTAATAAGAGCTCTGATACTGACTCTTCTACACGGAGCTGTGTCTACAATCTCCCCAAGAACAACCTCAAAACCTCTGATGCTGGAACTTACTACTGTGCTGTGGACATGTGTGGACAAATTCTATTTAGCAATGGAACTAATGTGGAACTAATCTGGAAAGGTGAGATAAATAATACTGACCTAAAATTATTTTATTTTTGAATATTCAGCATCATTAAAACTGTTTTAATGCTGTAGGTCAACATTAAAACATCATTCTGTCTCATAATTATATGGTTACCCTTCCCATGATATTAGTTTAATCAAAGTGCTGAGACTTTTTTATTAACATTTTTATTATGAGACAATCATTCAAGAAAATATGTATATGTAAAAAAAAAAAAAGAAGAAGAAAGAAAGAAAAAGAAAAATGTAATTAATGTAATGTACTAATAATAACACATTTTTGTTGTTGCTATATTTATTTACTATTATTTTTCATAAGTTGTTCATCTAGATTATTAAAATCTACTTTTCTTTTAAATATAGAGAACAGTGTTGTGGACCCGATCGTTCTTATTTTAACGGCATCAAACATAATTTCAATTGCTGTGGTTTTATTACTGTGTGTGAAATTACACAAATGTTGTAAAAAAGCTTCTGCTGAAGTTCACACCGTCCACAAAAGTCAGGTAAATATTAATTTACTTTAAAATATTTCACAAACTGAAAATGACAAATGTAAAAGTTAGTTTTCCATCTAATTGGAAAAGAAACTCTTTCTACATTTTATTAATGGAACTATTTTTGCAATAAATATATCATGCAATAAAGCAGATCATGCAAATTATATGTATCAATGAAATGTTATTTTGCTCATTATGTTTTATGTTTATAATTTTGCTGTTTGCTTTTGGTTTCTGTCAGACTGAGGATATTGATTCCTTGAACTATGCTGCCCTTAACTTTGCTCAGCCTCTCGCACCTAGAGGAACCAAAACAAAGATCAACTGTGATCAGTCTGTGTATGCACAAGTAGTGACATGAGAGTATGATTAAAATCAAATTTAAAATTAAAGCAATGTCAAAACTACAGTTAATGTGATGACACTTTAAACAGTTTTTTTGGTCTAATGTAGATAATTGACAAATAATCCTAAACTTTTTGTTGTGTTTTAGACAAATGTTCACTTCTGTAATCTTCTTCATTTTATTGTTGCTGATGCAGTTGCAGTTTCATTTGTCTTTATCTGATTGTGTCTAAAATCATTTTTAACTTTTTCATTAATTAAGGCTACTACATTTAGAGATTTACTTGTATCTACATTTTAAATAAATGCACTGAATATTCTCAACCATTATCTAAAAATAAACATTTTATTTGCCAAGTAACATTTATTTGATCATGTACTTATGTGTCCCTTTAAAAACTGCATATATAACACAATTTGCATATAAATATAAGCAAGTATGCAAGTATATAAAGAAATGCACAGAATTAAATTTTCAGGTCACACATTGCTTGGCCAGAATGACAGTGGGCCAGTTCTGATGGAGCAATGGATGGTGGTGAGCGAGACTAAACTTGAGCTGGCAGAACAGTGAGGGCCAAACAGTTTGACCTTTCTTCGGCCCCGGGTATGGCAAGTGAGGCCCCCCAGCTATGGGTACATAGTTTCACAGCTGTGAACTAGTATTCTGTCTTGGTTGTGGAATTGCGTGTAGTACATCAAGAAAGGCCCAGTTAAAATTAAACACATCACAACACCGGCTTTACCCTGAACCAGAAAAACAAAGACAAATACAAGAATCAAATATAAACACAGAAATACCTTTCATGTCCTGATAATGAATGAATGAATGAATGAATGAAAAAAATACTATATTGGAAATATATTTTTTTTAATTATGAGGTTAGTCTTCCTGGAGCAACTTGGGGCCTTGCTCAGCTGCCTAATTGTGACAGTCATCTCAGAAGGAAAGAGCTGGTCATCCCATCAACTAGTACAGGTGTAGTCACAGTCAAGGTCAAAGTAAACTTTATTGTCATCTCTGCTTTATACTGTACAGATACATAGAGAGACGAGACGACGTGGCTCCAGTTTTAACAGTGCAGTGGGAAAAAGGGAACAAAGAACAATTAAGACACATGGAATAAACAATAATAAATAAAGTACAAAATATACATTAATATACATGAACCTAAACAGAAGAGGTTACTCAAGAGAAGTCAGCCTCCATTTGCCGACCAGGGATCACAGAGGAAGGTCATATAATTAGACTATATGATTAGTACTGATGATATTAGATCAATCTTATGTCTGACCACCAGAATCCAGTTTCTCAGAGCACTATACCACCACCACCACATCTTTCACTCAGGTCTATTAACTGTGTCTATTACATTTGAGAGAACATTAACAGATATCTAATACCATTAAAATGAGCAATAATTCTACAATTAGCATCATTTTTTTTCTCTCATTCTTGCCAGTTGTTTCCTTGATTTGGCACTAACCTCCAGCAGTGGTATATAATACTTGAGTGTTTAAACTGCATTACTCTACATAGTTATAATTATAATTTAATCAATTAAAATGATAATAGTATAGGACTGAGCATTATCATAAATATTTGTAACTTTCTCTACTCAACTACAATTACTGGACGTTTTACTCCCTTACATCTTCTTCCACAACTGTCATTACTTGTAACACTTTACACCTAACTTTGGCTGTAGTTTTTTTGCTTTTGGAAACTGATACTTAAGGGGTGATATCACCACCTGCAGGCCTTTATGTAACTGACAGTGCACAATTCTACCATGTTACTCTGTGCCTTCGCAAGTGCTTATTTGTACCACATCAGTTTTGGAATTAAAGGAACCTGAGAACTGTAAGAAAACAAGAAAAAATAGGCACCCCAGTTTAGAAATTGTCACGTATTTCTTGTTAACTTTTACTAATGTCAGTCGAATGCCTTTAATTCTTAAAGATGCATTTAATCAAGCAGTATTTTAATTGGTGACTTTTAGCTTTTACTATGTACGATTTCTTTACCTTTAATAAAGTATAGATTTTGCAGGCTGTACATACTACTGAACTCTAAAACAAGTGTGTTTGTTTGTTTTTGTTTGTTTTGTTCATCTCTGATGAGTTTATTGGAGGACGCTTTTTTTCTACAGGGGGCTTCATCTACTGTTTTAGACACCACCTACCAATACATTTCTGTCCTGAGCCCAGAGTATTTGCATGAGCAGTTTTTTTGTTGTTGTTTAAGTGGTCGGGGCTTAACTATAACATCTGCAGTGGTAACCAATCTGCAGTCTGAACCAAACTGTAAATCTGCCATTGTTGAGTTTTTTCAACAGAGGATTATATGCACAGTTTAGCTAGGCTTGTGAAACTGTAGAAACATTTTTAAGGCATACATTACCTAAAGAGAATGGTGATGGTGAGATTTTTTGCCATTGCTTTGCTCTCATCGGCATTAGGTAGTGTACATGTTTCATATTTTTACACTCTCTAAAACTTTATAAACTTTCTTTTTTAAATTAATGTAAGTTGAATTATATATTGATGTCATGTTTCATTTGTTTTATTTTATCATCATCCCTTTCTTGTTTTTCAGGTGCAAACGCTAAGGTGAAAATTGTACAACCTGACGGGCTGAAGTACATTCAGGTTGGAGAAAATGTTAGTCTGACTTGTACTTTTCCCTCTGATGATACATCAGCTACTGTATGGCTGAGACAGACTCCAGGAGAAAAGCCTCTTACCATTGCCTCTGCATACTATGCTACTGCAGTTAAATATAATACAGACCTACAAAAGACCGGACGGTTTAGTGCAATAAAAAGAGACAACACTTTCACTCTGAATATCTCGAATTCTGAACTTTCTGATTCAGCAGAATACTTTTGTGCTGTAACACATTATATGAGTATTTTTTTAGATTCATGCACAGTTATAGTTCTTGAAGGTAGGTGTTATTTTGTCATATCATTACAATTGGACATATTATACACCAAACATTCTCTAATTAATTCCCTGACTTTTGTTTAAAGAGCGTAAAATAGCAATACAGTCACAAACCTTCTTTCTTTTTAGAAGCAAGTCACTTTACTTTGATCCACCAACCTGTATTGGACCCTGTCTCACTGGGAGACAATGTAAATTTGCAGTGCACAATACTCACATATGGCTGTGCAGGAGAGCACAGTGTGTACTGGTTCAAACATGCTTTAGGAGAATCTCACCCAGAAATAATCTACACTCACAGCAGGAACGATCAGTGTAATAAGAGCTCTGAGACTGGCTCTTCTACACAGAGCTGTGTTTATAATCTCCCCAAGAGGAACTTCGGTCCCTCTGATACTGGAACTTACTACTGTGCTGTGGCTACATGTGGGGAGATACTGATTGGAAATGGAACTAATCTGCACATTAAAGGTAAGATAAATTATATTTTAAATAATTATACATTTTTTAAATAAATTGTTTTATTTTGTATATATTGCAATACTAAACCGCTCACTCGTCTTTGTATTAATCATATGTGTTAAGTGACTTAAGATAGCAGTTCACTCAAATTTCTGGTACTTTTAAAAAAATGTATTATAAAGTGATGTTACTAATATTTAGACCATCAAAACTGACATTTCTCTATGCCATATGATCAACATCTGTAATTTAGTGCAGTTTATTTATTATAAATAATTGTATTCATCAGTACTTGCCTAGATTATTAAAACCTGCTTTTTATGCTACTCAGGTAACAGTGTTTTGCTGCCTGTCCTTATTGTATTAGCAGCATCAAACATCATTTCACTTGCTGTGGTTTTATTTCTGTGTATTAAATTACACAAAGGGACTAACAAAGGTACGTTCCACATTTGAGGATTATATCATTTCTATACTGTATGTGTGTTGTTCATTCATGTGGATCTTAAGTTTTACTTTTTAAAACTGTTCTAAAACATTGTAAGAGTGTTTTAATGTTTGCATTCTTATTTGTTAAAGATGCTAAGGATCACACAGCCCACATAAATCCGGTAATTATTTAATTTCTCTGCTGCTAACTTAAACTGTGTTTCACTTTTACATTTGAATTTCTAACTGTAAAAGAAGTACGACAAAACCTATGTATACAACTGTAATGTAACTTTTAGATAGTATCACAAAATGAAGTAGATGTTTTTCATTGGTCATTCCAAAAAAAAAAAACAGAAATCATTCCATAGATTCTTACATTGTAGAAGTGTGACAGACACAAGAAGAGAAGCCGTGGGTGCATGTATGAGGCTTTAAACCTTAGTAACAAGGGTTAGTAACAAGGCAGAAAAAACTAAACTTCAGATCTCAAACTCCTCTTGGTACAATATCTAAAGTAAAACATAGAAAAAGGGTACAGCAGGGGTGTTTCCAACCTTTAAGGACACCCTAGACTGAGTGCAGACCGGGTGTGAATTCAAAGGAGGAGCCAAGGTTTTTTTTCAATTTGTATACAGTATATAAAAGGTGTTATAGTAGACTACAGACTATAATAGACTGCCTAAATTATTATTAAATTTCCAGATGCATGCATGTCAATGAAATAAATAAGCTAAACAACTGTACAATTACTTTGGCTACACGGGCTAGACTCAAAATACCCTGGACTGAGGCCCCGACAAAATCGGCTGGTGACACTCCAGGGGTAGAGGCAGGTTTCAATAAACACAAATGTATGTGTATCGCATCAGCGTAGACAAACCTAAAGGAGGAACATGAGCCTCCAGTATTCAAAAATGGAATTACACAAGTCCATTATGACACTGATAATATATACGAATCAACTGCAAGTGTTGTAAAATGTGACATTGTTTGACATTATGTTTTTTAATAGTGCAGTTTACTTGTTTTTTCTGTCAGACTGAAGAGACTGATACCTTGAACTATGCAGCTCTTAGTTTTTCTCAGCCTTTCAACTCCAGAAGAAGCAGAGCAAAAATCAACACTGAGCAGTCTGTGTATGGACAAGTGATGTGTCAAGTGATAACGCATGAGCAAAATTAAATCAACTTCACAGTTAAACTATTGAAATGTTTTCATTGTCATTACACTTTCTGTCAGTAACTTCCAGCAACATAAACAAATAAAAAACTTGTTTATTACATGGCCTGGTGTCAAGTTTCTCTTCTGCAAGAAAGACTATTAGGCAACTGATCATCACGTAACAAAAGGCAAACGCCAAATGATCTGGGTCGACTCTGAGAGCAATGTTCTTATTATTACTTTTTTTTTTTTTTTTAACACAGTTCACAAAAAGAATATACCTTATAAGGTTGTTGCTGCTGCTGTTGTTACAGTTCTTCAAGTTTCAAGGTTCAGGTTACTTTATTTTCATCAGCAACTTGATACATGTACAAAGTGCAATGAAACAACGTTTTTCCATGGCCACAGTACAACATATAGTAACACTCAAGATTACATTGAAAAGGGCGCAAGGTGTAAACAGCACAGCAGTTTAATACGGTAATGAAAAAAACACAGACCAAAACTATTTTACATTTTTATTTAAATTTTATAATTTTCCAGTTGAAATTTGAAGTATAGGAAAAGAGGAGAAGAATCATATTCTCAGGTCACTGGGCAAATATCAAAATTACTGTAAACATTGAAGTTAACTGGTGTGTTTTATGTGTGGGTGGGGCATGGTGTACCTTTTTTTGGATGAAAATAGCTTTGGGACAACACAGAGTACGCCAATACCATTGATTCAGGACAAGTAGTACATGGCAGTGCATTACTCCAAGCCTCCAGGCTAATTAGATTGTTGATCAGTTTTCTGGAATAGTATTTCTGAACTAAATGAAAATAATGGAATTGCAGATAGTAACCCATACCTAAACTTTTGAATCTTTTAAATCTTTTTCTGTATCTATTTCTACAAAGGCACAAAGTTGTGTTAATGTAGGTTTTGTGAGCTTGGTCTGATGGATTGAAAGTATGTTTAAAACAAATTTGTAAAAGTGAAGACTGTTTTCATTTTTGTGTTTTGTTGTTTATGGCAGCCATTGATAATTGTATATTACTCAACTGAATGAGATGCTATTTTGTAACACGTAACAGGCAAGCCTGGGGTGACAGTGGCAAGGCAAATTGATGCCTAATGGAATACATTTTCTTACTAAAACATAAATGAAATCATTACTGTTTTATTAGCTTTAGCAACAGTCTGCTAGTTCCAACACAATAATGAATAGAAACTTGAGATTTTCATAAGCGTGGAAAACTGCTGATTTAACTTCTAAGAGTTTTCATAAAGCTTACAAAATTTATTTCGTTTCTCCAGCGGTCCATGTCACTGGATTACTCAACCTAGGTTTGCCTTTTGCTATCTCCCTCATTAATGTGGTTCCCACTCATTATCTCTCACAGCTGGACCTTATTAGTCTTTCTCTTTCAGTTCACACCTCTACTGAATGTTGAGTCAAACCGCCTAATACCAACTGGGGTCTCGGGGGGACCGGAGATTAAACAGGTGTTCTGTCGATCCATGCTTCCCATCGATATGTCTGTGCTACCTTTCATTGGACACGTTGGTTTACGGTGAGCAATATCTTAAAAGCTCTTTTAATTGTTACTTTAGACTTATACACTTGTATTTTTTGCATCTACACGCTGCGGGGCCCAGGGCTAGAGCATATGAGCATATGCCGCTGCTCTAGGGTAATAAATGAATGTTTTAAAAGCTGGCGCGCAGGACACGCATACAATAAACGTTTAAATGTGTTTTATTTACAAGTATCAAATTATTTTATGTATAATCATGAAAAACCTTTCCTACCTGCATTAATCTATATGGAAGCACATTCTGATGAGGTAGATTTTTAGTAGTGTGCTTTCAGTAACAACACGAGCTTAACTCACACACAAGCCTGTGTTTGAGTTTGTGTGTGTATATACTGTATACCGTATCTGTAAAAATATTGAGATTTTAAGACAGCATGTTTCAGTTTACTCCTGCATCCGTGTCCTCTATTCCGAGACAAATGTGACAGAGTGGAATACTTCATGCTTGGTTTTGTGTCTAAAAATATATATTATATTCATTACATTCTGAGGCAGTTCGCATTTAACAGGCTCATTGTTAGGGAAGTGTCCATTTTAGGGCCCAAGGCAAATGAATACATGGAGCCATCCAAATTTGTTCTTTAAAAACACGCACACACACAGTTGGGGCAGTTGGTGCGTAACAGTAGGGTGTTCGCCCAGTGATCAGAAGGTCGCAGGTTTGAATGCAGGGCTGGTAAAGTTACCACTGAGGTACTCATGAGCAAGGTACCGTCCCCAAGCACAGCTCCCCGGGCGCTGCCCTTGCTAGCTGCCCACTGCTCCTTCACAGAAGGGTCAAATGCAGAAGTCACATTTTGTTGTGGTGCACTGTGTGCTGTGCTGTGGTGTGTTCACAATGACAAATAATCACTCACATTTCGTTAAAAAAAAAACCAAGAAGGGCCATCCTGATATGGCACCTGTCAGCATAGACAGAAAAGTGAGGCAAAGCTACAGCACACAGCCTCTAACAGAAGGCTTCTTACAGAAGCGTATTGCTGCCACGCCATTATAAAAAATATATATGGCTATCATGTTATAACGTGAAAACATTACCTTAGAATGTCTTAAATATCACGTTAGAATGTGAAAAATATCATGTTAGAAGGTGAAAAATTAGAACACAATAAATATCAAGTTATAACGTGAAAAGTATCACGTTAGAACGTGTAAAATAAACATTAGAACATGAAAATTATCTCGTTAGAACAGGTTAAATAACAAGTTAGAATGTGGAAAATAACATGTTAGAACGTGTTCAATTATCACGTGTTGGAATATCTCAGGGAACCAAGGTTACGTAAGTAACCGAGTACGTTTTGAAGTGTTCATATTCGGGGAGGGTTGATTTGGGGTGGGGGGCGCTACAGGTTCGGGCGCCCAGGAGTGCCTAATTACAGAACCGCCTCTGTCCGTGAACATAGTTGATGGTTCGAAGGCAATTCACAATTAGTTGTTTTATTTTCTCATTCTACATATAGCTTATCAGAACACCCTGAATAAGTATGTGAAAAAGAATCTATGAGAATGACAGTGGGTGTTTGTGAGTAAATAAATGAGGGGGTGACACAGTGAGTGAATGACATCTGGTGTCACAGCTGGCCACTAACGGTCATTTTAAATTCGGCCTGAAACTGCAATAGTTTTGCAAGTTTGGGACCTACACAGGTGTATTCAACCGCGTATGATTCCACTGTGTGTACCTAGAGACAGAGACATGTTCTAAACATGTTCTGTCACGGTCCCGCCCGACTTGGACGGGACCGTGCCACCGTGAACCCAGATAAGTATCTGTTTTATTGTTTCTGGTCTTCTGGGTTCACTTTGGGTGGTGTGTCTGTGGTGGGTGTGAGTGTGTGTGCTCCTCATGTCTCCTCGAGTTAGCCTTAGCTTTCTGTGTTAGCTTGCTCCTCACTGTTGGGCTCTGTGTCTGCACTTCGTGCCATTCTAATTAGTCACCCTCTGTCTAGAGCGCACCCTACTTCCTGGTATGTTGTCTGCACTGCGTGCTCCCTTTCCAGTAGGTCAGTGTCTGTTTAGAACACCCCTCGCTTATCATTGAGTTCAGCTGTGTCTCGTTCTGCCTTGAGTTCTGGGATTGGTGAGAGCACTCGTTTGTTGAGTTCTGTGGCCTTATTTAAACCAGTTTAACCCAAGTGTCTCCGAGTCTGTCTCCCTCATGAAATGTGTGGTTGTTCGTGTTGTGTTTTTGGTTTTCTTGTTCCTGGTCCTGGTCCTGCTCCTGTTCCTGCTCCCTTCTTCATTTGGATTTTGGACCCTTCCTGCCCTGTTCCCCTGTTTGGACTTTGGACCCTTTTGATTCTGGTTTGGTTTTTGTTCCTTTTTGAATTGCCCCTTTTTGCTTCTTTGTTTTTACTCCTCTTTCTTGTTTGCTCCCCAGGCTCGTGTTCCCCAGTGAGGTCCTCTTCCCCACTCCGATCCGGCGTAGCGCCGGGATCGCTTCGGTTTCGCCTCGTGGGTGTTTGAGGAGTGCAAGGCGCTCCTTCTCCTGGTTTCCCCACGGAGGCTCTCCTGTTTTTGACCACAGCCACGCTCACTGGGGGCACGAGCTCCACCCATCTTTTGGACCTCACTTTTTACTGTTTTTTGTGGACACTGTTTTTGCCGTTTTTGCCCAGTTTGTTCTCTGGTTTCTGTTTCCCCTCAATAAACCTGTTTTTGTATGCCTGCATTAGTGTCCTCATCCCCTTCCTGCAACCGCACCATGACATGTTCTTTTTAACATTACAATTGTTTTAAGTGATACAAACATATTCAATGTTTATTTGCCATATTTTAACTTTCAAAGTTAAAGACGGCTAATTATAATCACTCAATCTGATAAACAAATGCATGCTGGGCGCATGTAGATTTAACCAAAAATATTATACAGTAAAGTGAAATTTAGTTAACAATCAAGCTGACATTACTTTTTAATTATATCACTAAATACTTTTCAAATAAAACAGATTTTAACCCATTACCAAAGTACAAGCTATAAACATAGCTCTCACAGTCTTCTGGTGTTAAATATAAGTCCATTTCACCTTTGTTTCATTTTAGTTTGTACTTTACTCTTTAGGCTATCCAACACAAAAAGTCAAGCAGTCACAAGAAGCACTGCTAAGTTATAAGAAATTACATCTGTGTTCTTTGATAAATATAAGGTTTGATTCCTCCCCAAGCAAAGGCTACGGCTTTTTAGAAACCAGAGGTAGCCTTTAATAGTTTTCCCTCTCCCCGATGCACATTGACCTGCGCATACAACGATGCATTGTGAGTGCGGATTTCATTAGTTCTTCTGGATGTGGTCGGTTGAGCAAAGCTTAGTGATGCATAATTCACTGAATGTATGTCTTCAGTCTAAATCATAATGTGAAAAAAAAGAAAATTAGTATTAAAGTATTAATTAGGCACCTATTCTGGTTATTGATTAGCAATTTCAAAAAATGAATGGTTAAAACACATGCACACACTTACACTCTCATATATACATGCATTCAAACCCTCACATACCTTCTACATTAGATCATACAGCCTGCCTTGTTTTCTGCCACACAAAAAATCTAATCTTCAAATGCCTTAACAAATCCTGCATTCTTAATGCTCCAGGATAACAATGATTTTTACAAACATGTCTTACCTGATTCAAATCGCTAGCATTTGCAGCACCTTTTTAAAAGTGATCCAAAAAAAATGTTTTTTTTTACATCATGTACATTTACATTTGACTTATTTTGTAGATTAATAAATATTTCTGTATATTCACTTCTTACGTTTTCGTCGAAAGTTCTCATATAAACGTCTCGCCAGGATCGCAGTCACACACACAGTGATTATGTTTGTTGTTGCTAGAGTCATAACTGAATTCCAAAGTATAGAACAACCTGGATGAACATTATAAAATAAAGTGTAAGGTTTTTATTTGATAAAAGCCTGCCATAAAGTGTATTTAAACATCAGTATGTCCACAGTCCAAGTTTGTAAAAACGCCATAATAAAAGAATAGTATGATCTTAATGGAACGCATATATATTAAAAAGCAGAGCAGTTTGTCACTTCGACACTTTCTTTAAAAAAGTCTGTTTTTTCTGCATGTTTTGAATAGTCAGTGCAACTTACTTTAACACATACTCTACAAAGGTGTGTCTTAAATAACTATTTTTAATAATTACCTTTGATGTCAAGCACAGTTCCATTGCCTAATAGAATCTCTCCACACATGACCACAGCACAGTAGTAAGTTCCAGAATCAGAGGGCTTGAGGTTACTTTTTGAGAGATTGTAGACACAGCTCTGTGTAGGAAAGCAAGTCTCAGTTTTCTTATCTCCTTTAGTGTAGATAATTCCTGGGCGAGATTCTCCTGATCCATGTCTGAACCAGTACACATTGTGTTCTTCAGTGCAGCCTTTATTAAACACTGTACACTCCAGATTCACCGATTTTCCTGCATCAACCTGTGCAAACACAGGCTGCTGGAGTACAGTGTGCGTCATACGTGGAGCACCTCAAGGAGGAAAAGAATCTCTTTAAACTTCATCAAACCCATTACTTCTCATCATGAATGCCAAAAAGTGTGAATATTCTTACCATTTACAATAAGCAAGGTGCCTTCTCCAAAGGACGTTTCATAAAGAAATGTGACAGCACAGTAGTACGTTGCTGAGTCTAATGGCTCCAAGTTTGAGATCGTCAGATTAAAACTGCCTTTTGTGATTTGAGCATCAAAACGTCCACTCTTATCAAAACTGTTAAAGAAATTAACGCCCTGGTTCTGATATGATGTAACAATCAAAAGAGGCTTCTCACCAAGCTCTTGCTTGAACCAACTCATGCTAGTTTTCTTTTCAATTGGAGTCATGCAAATTAAGTTAACACTGTCTCCAATTTGAGTGATTTTCAAACGGTCCAGCTGGAGCACATTTTCATTCGGTGTGCCACCTGAAACAAACATCTGTATGAGACTTATTTAATCATCATTTATCACCTATAAGAATATGCAGAGTAAAATGGGTAAACTTACATATACAAGAAAAAAGAATGAGAGTCCAGATATATCCATGTATTTGCAATGTTGCTGATGGAACAGAATGACCCATCTCAGGGGTAATGTAGAGGTTAGTAAAAGTTGTACCAATGACGCTGATTTGCACGCTAAATGGTGTTGTTGTATATCTTCAACCGAGAATGAAAAGACATACTATGGTCGGTTACCATCACTGAGTTGGTGAAGGTTTAGAAGGTTGGACTTAGACTGTCAATCTAGGTCAGCAAAAGATGCAGCTGGACACTAGAGGGTGATGTGTTTGCAAATATAGCTTGTTCTTAAAGCTGTTATTATTTCACAAATGATCAGAGCAAGAAAAAAGCTTTTCTTAATAATAGATACTTTGCACAACCTGGGAATTCTGTGCTGCTCATTTAAATCAGAATCACACAAGCAATCCATACCAAGTATCTAAAATATCGTTCATATATTTATCAAGATTATTTATTTGTATTGGATTGCTCCATAAAAAATGAAAACACTAAAGAGCAGATGATATTATAACAGTAATACTCATATTGTCAATATGCAAAAAATGAGAAGTTGGGATGCTTTATTGCTTTATTTTTCTAGTTAACACTGTAACTGTTGAGATAAGCAATAATAACAGGCAAAAATGAAAACAGAAGATTTTCTTGAGGCTGAAGTATTCACCCTTACAGTTCAATACATCCAAGTGAAATACGAATGTTTGCACATACACTGGACATTGTACACATAAATAGCCGAATATAGTATCTGTCATATTATAACCTTCTACCTCCTGCACATCCAATGTAAAATGTCAATTTGCACCTGTTTAAATGTTTTCATATTTGCACACATACTGAACATTGTACTTGGAAATAGTCCGGATATAGTATCTGTCTAGTATAACTCTACCTCTTGCACACTCAGTGTAAATGTCAATTTCAACCTGTTAAGAATACTGCATCCTGACTTGACAAACATGTTTACCTCTATGTCTGTCTCCCCTGTCTAGTCTAAAATGTATATTGTATGTTGTCTGGTTTTAAAATGTATATTGTTTAATGTATATTTTAGTATTTTACTTATTTATTGTTTATTCCATGTGCCTAGTCGTGCCACTGCCTATTTATTCTCTGTTCTTTGTTTGTTTGCACTGAAAATAACCTGGAGCCACGTCGTCTCGTCTCTCTATGTATCTGTACAGTATATAGCAGAGATGACAATAAAGTTGACTTTGACTTTGACTTTGACTTTGACTTTGACTTTGACAACTTAGCGACATTTTGATTAAAAAAGAGATAATCAGGAATCACGGCTAAATCTGTATCAGTGTAAAATGCTCATGAATCCTTTCAGGTCTATGTAATCACATTTTTTATTGTACACCATGGCAATTGGACAATTGTAACTGTTTTACAAAAGTAAACTGTTTAATACTTGGTAAAGCACTTTGAAAAGGTCTCAGAGTTAAATTTGCTGGACTTTATGGCCAAGAGTGGTCACTGAGTGAAAATGACTTAAACAAGATCAGACGTTCTTTACAATTGTGTCTTGTATGCGAGGGTCTTCAGAGTAGAAGGAAAATTGCTGGGGAAAAATTCCTGAGAGAAACCTGCACTCTCTACCAGAATGTTGAAGACGGGAAGAAGGTTCCTCTTTTCAGTATGACAGTTACACAAAGCACACATACACATTGACCACAAAGTGGTTACAGTCCAACAACAGTTGGTAGAGATTTATTCAAACAGACTCAAGGCTGGATTTAAAGCAAAAGTTAGATTTAGAAAAGCATGTAAAGGAAGGGGATCGAATCACTTTCAGGGCTTCATGTTCTTAAATGTTGAATATGTTGCTCCTGGCCACCAAGCAAGCATATTACATAAACCAATATTCTAAGAGATATTTAAAACTTTAATATTACATCCTTAATCACCCTAAGTAGATAAGATAAGATAAGATAAGATAAGATAAACTATAGATTAAGCAAAGCAAGCATTTTGTGTCAGCATGTGGTTTTGTTTCTTTTCAAAGTGTGAAGAGACATTCACCCTTCCTGTGATACTGGTACACATGACTGACAAAAAAAATGAGGTGGATCATATCATTCTTCAGAATTTCATGGCACAATATAGCATTTTAAAGTTTTGTTAATGTTAATGTTTTGTATATTTGAACACACAGTATTAAAACATTAAACGCAAACAAAAACAAGGTGGCAGTTCGTTTCACATATTAAGGTGTGAAACTTGACTGGAACGGAAGAAGGTCAAGTGACCTCATGTCCGGGGGGCAAAAACCACAACTCGCACACATCTTAAGGGAAACGCAATTTTAGCAAAAAGAAAAGACAGTAACACTTTTTTAAAAGTGTATTGTGCATATTTCAAACACGCTGTGCTTTGTAACCTTTTTTTTTCATTTGATAGTTTAGCAAACATTTTCTAGCTTATACTTTTTTTTAGACACAGAAATCATTACACGGTAACAAATATTTTGGCGTCATGCATTTGTCTCAGCATTTTTTCCTCCCACACCTTTGCTTTATTCACACTCTGGAATCCGTGTGAACTTCACACGGTTTTGTCTCACAGTTTTTTGAAGAAGCTTGAAGAAATGATGATTATTGGAATTATTTTGCTCCTTAATACAGTCGGTAAGTTAAAATGGGTAAACTGGAATTGTTGTTTCTCAGTGTTAAAATAGGAAACAGGTTTTTTATGGTTTTGTGCTTTTTTCAGAACTTCTTATGACAAAAGAGGATGATGTGCTTTTGGTTAAAGAGGGAGACAGTGTTGGAATTACTTGTCCTCACCAGAGCAGCATGGCCATGCACTTCTCATGGTACAAACACAAAGATGGTCGAAAGCCTGAACTCATCTCCACAATTTACAAATATGACGACAAAGCAACATACTATTCTGAATTTAAAGCCAGTGGCCGCTTTTACATGAGAAATGGAGACGGTAAAACACATCTGATTATATCAAATGTACAGCTGATGGACTCTGCCACCTATTACTGTGGAAGTGCTCACTCTAACATAGTAGAGTTTGGACAAGGAAAATATTTGCTTGTAAAAGGTAGCTGTCTTTGTTTCACTTAATGTTGAGAAAAAAATAGAATATTACATGATAGTAGATTAATTATCCATGATACGCTTAGCTTCACAGGTATGTGGACAGTCTATACTCCAAAAGCCTGCATTGCCGTCCGTTGATCCAGGAGACTCAGTGACTCTGCAGTGTTCAGTACTAACTAAGAGCTGTGCAGGAGAACACAGTGTGTACTGGTTCAGACAAAATTTAGGAGAGTCTCATCGAGGAATGATCTACAGTAATGGAGACAGGAGTGATCAATGTTATTACGGCTCTGAGACTGGCTCTCCTACACAAAGCTGTGTCTACAGTCTTTATATGAAGAACCTCAGCACTTCTGATGCTGGAACTTACTACTGTGCAGTAGCCATGTGTGGAGAGATACTGTTTGGAAATGGAACTTCTATTAGTATAATCCATAAAGGTAAGCTCATGATCTTTCCTCCTAAAGTCACATTTAAAAATGTTTGATTTGTCATAATGTTCTTCTCTCAATGCTTTTTTGTAGGTGAAGACTGCCCTACACATTTAAACATATTAGTTATTCTTTCACTTTTAAGAACCTTAATACTAATGTGTAGTGTTGTCATAACTATTTGGTTCGTTAATCGACAAGCAAAGAGAAGTGAAAAATCCAGAAAGAAAAGTTATTCAGCCAGGCAAAACTTTTACTAGACATAATTTTGTTACAGATTTTAAATTGTATTTATTGAAATTTATAGTTCACAAGTTTATGTATTGTGTCAGTGATATTTCATTAATTTCCTGTGTGAATAAAATGAGTTCAAACAGCTTCTTAATTTTCTCTCATGCATTCGATTTGGTAAGTCCATGAGCTCTAGAGTCCACACTTACAGGAGCTCCTTACAAAACCTGCTAAAGTTGGTGGCAGGTGTAAAGGAGTTTCAGAAGCCATTCCGAAAGCAGGACCCGAACTCAAACAGAATAAGTCGGCAGTTTATGAGACGGCAGCCCTTTATTGTCCCTTAATTTTCAAAACAAATGTCTATATGATGTCTTGAAGTTCTTCCCAATTGTGTCTTTTATGGGAGGGTTTTCAGAGCAGAAGGAAAATGGATGGAAGCAATTTTCCAGATGGATTTTAAAGACGGGAAAAAGATTCCTCATAGTTACCCAAAGCACACATACAAAGTGGCTATAATCCACCATCAGTTGGTAGAGATGAATCCAAATATTTAAAGCAAAAGTGTGATTTACAATAGCACACAAAAGAGGGTGATCAGTTCATTTTTAGGGATTCATGCTTTTAAATGTTTAATTTGTTGCCCCTGCCCACTAAGTATGAATTTTACATAAAGTGATATTCTAAGAGTTATTAAAAACTGTAAAATCACATCTTTAGATGTCCTAAGTAGATATAAGATAAGATAAGATAAGATAAGATAAGATAAGATAAGATAAGATAAGATAAACCACTTTTATTATGAGACAATCATTCAAGAAAATATGTATATGTAAAAAAAAAAAAAGAAGAGAAAGAAAGAAAAAGAAAAATGTAATTAATGTAATGTACTAATAATAACACATATTTGTTGTTGCTATATTTATTTACTATTATTTTTCATAAGTTGTTCATCTAGATTATTAAAATTCATTTTTCTTTTAAATATAGAGAACAGTGTTATGGACCCGATCATTCTTATTTTAACAGCATCAAACATCATTTCAATTGCTGTGGTTTTATTACTGTGTGTGAAATTACACCAATGTCATAAAAAGTTTCATGAAGTTCACACTGTCCACAAAAAAGTCAGGTAAATATTAATTTTATTTTGAAATATTTCACAAACTGAAAATGACAAATGTGCGTTAGTTTTCCATCTAATTGAAAAGAAACTCTTTCTACATATTATTAATGAAACGGTTTTGCACAAATATATCATGCAATAAAGCAGATCATGCAAATTATAAGTGTATCAATGAACAAGGCTTTTGCTCATTATGTTTTATGTTTATAATTTTGCTGTTTGCTTTTGGTTTCTGTCAGACTGAGGATATTGATTCCTTGAACTGCGTGGCCCTTAACTTTGCTTCAGCCTCTCGCACTCCAGAGGAACCAAACAAAGATCAATCAGATCAGTCTGTGCATGCACAAGTAGTGACATGAGAGTATGGATTAAAATCAAATTTAAAATTAAAGCAATGTCAAAACTGCAGTTAATGTGATGACACTTTAAACAGTTTTTTGTTTTTTGTAGATAATTGACAAATAATCCTAAACTTTTTGTTGTGTTTTAGACAAATGTTCACTTCTGTAATCTTCTTCATTTTATTTTTGCTGATGCAGTTGCAGTTTCATTTGTCTTTATTCGATTGTGTCTAAAAATCGCCTAGAAAATCTCTTTTTCATTAATTATGCCATTACATTTAGAGATTTTACTTGTATCTACATTTTAAATAAATGCACTGAATAATCTCAACCATTATCAAAAAATAAACATTTTATTTGCCAAGTAACATTTATTTGATCATGTACTTATGTGTCCCTTTAAAAACTGCATATATAACACAATTTGCATATAAATATAAGCAAGTATGCAAGTATATAAAGAAATGCACAGAATTAATTTTTGAAGCCCACATTGCTTGGCCAGAATGACAGTGGGCCAGTACTGATGGAGCAATGGATGGTGGTGAGCGAGACTAAACTTGAGCTGGCAGAACAGTGAGGGCCAAACAGTTTGACCTTTCTTCGGCCCCGGGTATGGCAAGTGAGGCCCCCCAGCTATGGGTACATAGTTTCACAGCTGTGAACTAGTATTCTGTCTTGGTTGTGGAACTGCGTGTAGTACATCAAGAAAGGCCCAGTTAAAATTAAACACATCACAACACCGGCTTTACCCTGAACCAGAAAAACAAAGACAAATACAAGAATCAAATATAAACACAGAAATTACTTTCATGTCCTGATAATGAATGAATGAATGAATGAATGAATGAATGAAAAAAATACTATATTAGAAATATATTTTTTTTAATTATGAGGCTAGTCTTCCTGGAGCAACTTGGGGCCTTGCTCAGCTGCCTAATTGTGACAGTCATCTCAGAAGGAAAGAGCTGGTCATCCCATCAACTAGTACAGGTGTAGTCACAGTCAAGGTCAAAGTAAACTTTATTGTCATCTCTGCTTTATACTGTACAGATACATAGAGAGACGAGATTACTTTTGGCTCCAGTTTTAATGAAAAGTAGTAAAAGGAAATGAAGAACAATTAAGACACATGGAATAAACAATAATAAATAAAGTACAAAATATACATTAATATACATGAACCTAAACAGAAGAGGTTACTCAAGAGAAGTCAGCCTCCATTTGCCGACCAGGGATCACAGAGGAAGGTCATATAATTAGACTATATGATTAGTACTGATGATATTAGATCAATCTTATGTCTGACCACCAGAATCCAGTTTCTCAGAGCACTATACCACCACCACCACATCTTTCACTCAGGTCTATTAACTGTGTCTATTACATTTGAGAGAACATTAACAGATATCTAATACCATTAAAATGAGCAATAATTCTACAATTAGCATCATTTTTTTTCTCTCATTCTTGCCAGTTGTTTCCTTGATTTGGCACTAACCTCCAGCAGTGGTGGAAGGTATACTTGAGTGTTTAAACTGCATTACTCTACATAGTTATAATTATAATTTAATCAATTAAAATGATAATAGTATAGGACTGAGCATTATCATAACTATTTGTAACTTTCTCTACTCAACTACAATTACTGGACGTTTTACTCTCTTACATCTTCTTCCACAACTGTCATTACTTGTAACACTTTACACCTAACTTTGGCTGTAGTTTTTTTGCTTTTGGAAACTGATACTTAAGGGGTGATATCACCACCTGCAGGCCTTTATGTAACTGACAGTGCACAATTCTACCATGTTACTCTGTGCCTTCGCAAGTGCTTATTTGTACCACATCAGTTTTGGAATTAAAGGAACCTGAGAACTGTAAGAAAACAAGAAAAAATAGGCACCCAAGTTTAGAAATTGTCACGTATTTCTTGTTAACTTTTACTAATGTCAGTCAAATGCCTTTAATTCTTAAAACAGATGCATTTAATCAAGCAGTATTTTAATTGGTGACTTTTAGCTTTTACTATGTACGATTTCTTTACCTTTAATAAAGTATAGATTTTGCAGGCTGTACATACTACTGAACTCTAAAACAAGTGTGTTTGTTTGTTTTTGTTTGTTTTGTTCATCTCTGATGAGTTTATTGGAGGACGCTTTTTTTTCACAGGGGGCTTCATCTACTGTTTTAGACACCACCTACCAATACATTTCTGTCCTGAGCCCAGAGTATTTGCATGAGCAGTTTTTTTGTGTTGTTGTTTATGGTCGGGCTTAAACTATAACATCTGCAGTGGTAACCAATCTGCAGTCTGAACCAAACTGTAAATCTGCCATTGTTGAGTTTTTTCAACAGAGGATTATATGCACAGTTTAGCTAGGCTTGTGAAACTGTAGAAACATTTTTAAGGCATACATTACCTAAAGAGAATGGTGATGGTGAGATTTTTTGCCATTGCTTTGCTGTCATCGGCATTAGGTAGTGTACATGTTTCATATTTTTACACTATCTAAAACTTTATAAACTTTCTTTTAAATTAATGTAAGTTGAATTATATATTGATGTCATGTTTCATTTGTTTTATTTTATCATCATCCCTTTCTTGTTTTTCAGGTGCAAACGCTAAGGTGAAAATTGTACAACCTGACGGGCTGAAGTACATTCAGGTTGGAGAAAATGTTAGTCTGACTTGTACTTTTCCCTCTGATGATACATCAGCTACTGTATGGCTGAGATAGACTCCAGGAGAAAAGCCTCTTATTGCCTCTGCATACTATGCTACTGCAGTTAAATATAATACAGACCTACAAAAGACCGGACGGTTTAGTGCAATAAAAAGAGACAACACTTTCACTCTGAATATCTCGAATTCTGAACTTTCTGATTCAGAAGCATACTTTTGTGCTGTAACACATTATATGAGTATTTTTTTAGATTCATGCACAATTATAGTTCTTGAAGGTAGGTGTTATTTTGTCATATCATTACAATTGGACATATTATACACCAAACATTATCTAATTAATTCCCTGACTTTTGTTTAAAGAGCATAAAATAGCAATACAGTCACAAACCTTCTTTCTTTTTAGAAGTACAAGTCACTTACTTTGATCCACTCAACTCTGTATTGGACCCTGTCTCACTGGGAGACAATGTAAATTTGCAGTGCACAATACTTACATATGGCTGTGCAGGAGATCACAGTGTGTACTGGTTCAAACATGCTTTAGGAGAATCTCACCCAGAAATAATCTACACTCACAGCAGGAACGATCAGTGTAATAAGAGCTCTGAGACTGGCTCTTCTACACAGAGCTGTGTTTATAATCTCCCCAAGAGGAACTTCGGTCCCTCTGATACTGGAACTTACTACTGTACTGTGGCTACATGTGGGGAGATACTGATTGGAAATGGAACTAATCTGCACATTAAAGGTAAGATAAATTATATTTTAAATAATTATACATTTTTTAAATAAATTGTTTTATTTTGTATATATTGCAATACTAAACCGCTCACTCGTCTTTGTATTAATCATATGTGTTAAGTGACTTAAGATAGCAGTTCACTCAAATTTCTGGACTTTTTAAAAAAATGTATTATAAAGTGATGTTACTAATATTTAGACCATCAAAACTGACATTTCTCTATGCCATATGATCAACATCTGTAATTTAGTGCAGTTTATTTATTATAAATAATTGTATTCATCAGTACTTGCCTAGATTATTAAAACCTGCTTTTTATGCTACTCAGATAACAGTGTTTTGGTGCCTGTCCTTATTGTATTAGCAGCATCAAGCATCATTTCACTTGCTGTGGTTTTATTTCTGTGTATTAAATTACACAAAGGGACTAACAAAGGTACGTTCCAGATTTGAGGATTATATCATTTCTATACTGTATGTGTTGTTCATTCATGTGGATCTTAAGTCTTACTTTTTAAAACTGTTCTAAAACATTGTAAGAGTGTTTTAATGTTTGCATTCTTATTTGTTAAAGATGCTAAGGATCACACAGCCCACATAAATCCGGTAATTATTTAATTTCTCTGCTGCTAACTTAAACTGTGTTTCACTTTTACATTTGAATTTCTAACTGTAAAAGAAGTACGACAAAACCTATGTATAAATTGTAGTGTAACTTTTAGATAGTATCACAAAATGAAGTAGATGTTTTTCATTGGTCATTCCAAAAAAAAAAACAGAAATCATTCCATAGATTCTTACATTGTAGAAGTGTGACAGACACAAGAAGAGAAGCCGTGGGTGCATGTATGAGGCTTTAAACCTTAGTAACAAGGGTTAGTAACAAGGCAGAAAAAACTAAACTTCAGATCACAAACTCCTCTTGGTACAATGTGTAAAGTAAAACATAGAAAAAGGGTACAGCAGGGGTGTTTCCAACCTTTAAGGACACCCTAGACTGAGTGCAGACCGGGTGTGAATTCAAAGGAGGAGCCAAGGATTTTTTTCAATTTGTATACAGTATATAAAAGGTGTTATAGTAGACTACAGACTATAATAGACTGCCTAAACTATTATTAAATTTCCAGATGCATGCATGTCAATGAAATAAATAAGCTAAACAACTGTACAATTACTTTGGCTACACGGGCTAGACTCAAAATACCCTGGACTGAGGCCCCGACAAAATCGGCTGGTGATGAATTCCAGGTGGAGGCAGCTCTACTAAACACAAATGTATATGTATCGCATCAGCGTAGACAAACCTAAACAAGGAACGTGAGCCTCCAGTAACCAAAAATGGAATTACACAAGTCCATTATGACACTGATAATATATACGAATCAACTGCAAGTGTTGTAAAATGTGACATTGTTTGACATTATGTTTTTTAATAGTGCAGTTTACTTGTTTTTTCTGTCAGACTGAAGAGACTGATACCTTGAACTATGCAGCTCTTAGTTTTTCTCAGCCTTTCAACTCCAGAAGAAGCAGAGCAAAAATCAACACTGAGCAGTCTGTGTATGGACAAGTGATGTGTCAAGTGATAACGCATGAGCAAAATTAAATCAACTTCACAGTTAAACTATTGAAATGCTTTCATTGTCATTACACTTTCTGTCAGTAACTTCCAGCAACATAAACAAATAAAAAACTTGTTTATTACATGGCCTGGTGTCAAGTTTCTCTTCTGCAAGAAAGACTATTAGGCAACTGATCATCACGTAACAAAAGGCAAACGCCAAATGATCTGGGTCGACTCTGAGAGCAATGTTCTTATTATTACTTTTTTTTTTATTTTTAACATAGTTCACAAAAAGAATATACCTTATAAGGTTGTTGCTGCTGCTGTTGTTACAGTTCTTCAAGTTTCTAGGTTCAGGTTACTTTATTTTCATCAGCAACTTGATACATGTACAAAGTGCAATGAAACAACGTTTTTCCATGGCCACAGTACAACATATAGTAACACTCAAGATTACATTGAAAAGGGCGCAAGGTGTAAACAGCACAGCAGTTTAATACGGTAATGAAAAAAACACAGACCAAAACTATTTTACATTTTTATTTAAATTTTATAATTTTCCAGTTGAAATTTGAAGTATAGGAAAAGAGGAGAAGAATCATATTCTCAGGTCACTGGGCAACTATCAAAATTACTGTAAACATTGAAGTTAACTGGTGTGATTTATGTGTGGGTGGGGCATGGTGTACCTTCTTTTGGATGAAAATAGCTTTGGGACAACACAGAGTACGCCAATACCATTGATTCAGGACAAGTAGTACATGGCAGTGCATTACTCCAAGCCTCCAGGCTAATTAGACTGTTGATCAGTTTTCTGGAATAGTATTTCTGAACTAAATGAAAATAATGGAATTGCAGATAGTAACCCATACCTAAACTTTTGAATCTTTTAATCTTTTTCTGTATCTATTTCTACAAAGGCACAAAGTTGTGTTAATGTAGGTTTTGTGAGCTTGGTCTGATGGATTGAAAGTATGTTTAAAACAAATTTGTAAAAGTGAAGACTGTTTTCATTTTTGTGTTTTGTTGTTTATGGCAGCCATTGATAATTGTATATTACTCAACTGAATGAGATGCTATTTTGTAACACGTAACAAGCAAGCCTGGGGTGACAGTGGCAAGGCAAATTGATGCCTAATGGAATACATTTTCTTACTAAAACATAAATGAAATCATTACTGTTTTATTAGCTTTAGCAACAGTCTGCTAGTTCCAACACAATAATGAATAGAAACTTGAGATTTTCATAAGCGTGGAAAACTGCTGATTTAACTTCTAAGAGTTTTCATAGCTACAAAATTTATTTCTGCTTTCTCCAGCGGGTCCATGTCACTGGATTACTCAACCTAGGTTTGCCTTTTGCTATCTCCCTCATTAATGTGGTTCCCACTCATTATCTCTCACAGCTGGACCTTATTAGTCTTTCTCTTTCAGTTCACACCTCTACTGAATGTTGAGTCAAACTGCCTAATACCAACTGGGGTCTCGGGGGGACCGGAGATTAAACAGGTGTTCTGTCGATCCATGCTTCCCATCGATATGTCTGTGCTACCTTTCATTGGACACGTTAGTTTACGGTGAGCAATATCTTAAAAGCTCTTTTAATTGTTACTTTAGACTTATACACTTGTATTTTTTGCATCTACACGCTGCGGGGCCCAGGGCTAGAGCATATGAGCATATGCCGCTGCTCTAGGGTAATAAATGAATGTTTTAAAAGCTGGCGCGCAGGACACGCATACAATAAACGTTTAAATGTGTTTTATTTACAAGTATCAAATTATTTTATGTATAATCATGAAAAACCTTTCCTACCTGCATTAATCTATATGGAAGCACATTCTGATGAGGTAGATTTTTAGTAGTGTGCTTTCAGTAACAACACGAGCTTAACTCACACACAAGCCTGCGTTTGAGTTTGTGTGTGTATATACTGTATACCGTATTTGGTAAAATATTGAGATTTTAAGACAGCATGTTTCAGTTTACTCCTGCATCCGTGTCCTCTATTCCGAGACAAATGTGACAGAGTGGAATACTTCATGCTTGGTTTTGTGTCTAAAAATATATATTATATTCATTACATTCTGAGGCAGTTCACATTTAACAGGCTCATTGTTAGGGAAGTGTCCATTTTAGGGCCCAAGGCAAATGAATACATGGAGCCATCCAAATTTGTTCTTTAAAAACACGCACACACACAGTTGGGGCAGTTGGTGCGTAACAGTAGGTGCTCCTGCCCAGGATCAGAAGGTCGCAGTTTGAAAGTAGGCTGGTAGTTACCACTGAGGTACCTGAGCAAGGTATCACCCCAAGCACAGCCTCGGCGCTGTTTTGCTAGTTGCCCACTGTTTCACAGAAGGGTCAAATGCAGAGGTCAAGATTTGTTGTGGTGCACTGTGCTGTGCTGTGGTGTGTCTACAATGACAAAGTAATCACCACATTTCATTAAAAAACCAAGAAGGCCACATCCTGATATGGCACCTGTCAGCATAGACAGAAAAGTGAGGCAAAGCTACAGCACACAGCCTCTAACAGAAGGCTTCTTACAGAAGCGTATTGCTGCCACGCCATTATAAAAAATATATATGGCTATCATGTTATAACGTGAAAACATTACCTTAGAATGTCTTAAATATCACGTTAGAATGTGAAAAATATCATGTTAGAAGGTGAAAAATTAGAACACAATAAATATCAAGTTATAACGTGAAAAGTATCACGTTAGAACGTATAAAATAAACATTAGAACATGAAAATTATCTCATTAGAACAGGTTAAATAACAAGTTAGAATGTGGAAAATAACATGTTAGAACGTGTTCACCATTTCGCAGTTGAATATCTCAGGAACCAAGGTTACGTAAGTAAATCGAGTACGTTTTGAAGTGTTCATATTCGGGGAGGGTTGATTTGGGGTGGGGGACGCTACAGGTTCGGGCGCCCAGGAGTGCCTAATTACAGAACCGCCTCTGTCCGTGAACATAGTTGATGGTTCGAAGGCAATTCACAATTAGTTGTTTTATTTTCTCATTCTACATATAGCTTATCAGAACACCCTGAATAAGTATATGAAAAAGAATCTATGAGAATGACAGTGGGTGTTTGTGAGTAAATAAATGAGGGGGTGACACAGTGAGTGAATGACATCTGGTGTCACAGCTGGTCACTAACGGTCATTTTAAATTCGGCCTGAAACTGCAATAGTTTTGCAAGTTTGGGACCTACACAGGTGTATTCAATCACAGAGATTCCACTGTGTGTACTCTAGAGACAGAGACATGTTCAAAGAGGTTTTATCACGGTCCCGCCTCAAATTTGGACGACTGCGTTAACGTGAACCCAGATAAGCATCTGTTTTATTGTTTCTGGTCTTCTGGGTTCACTCTGGGGTGGTGTGTCTGTGTGGTGTGGAGTGTGTGTGCTCCTTATGTCCTCGAAAGTTAGCCTTAGCTTGTGTAGGCTTGCTCCTCACTGTTAAGTTTCTAGTCTGCACTCCTGTGCCATTCTGATTAGTCACCTCTGTCTAGAGCGCACCCTACTTCCTTGGAACGACATGTTGGTCTGCACTGCGTGCCCCCTTCCAGTAGGTCAGTGTCTGTTTAGAACACCCCTCGCTTATCATTGAGTTCAGCTGTGTCTCGTTCTGCCTTGAGTTTGGGATTGGTGAGAGCACTCGTTTGTTGAGTTCTGTGGCCTTATTTAAACCAGTTTAAATTCCAAGTGGTTCTGGAGTCTGTCTCCTCAAGGAAATGTGTGGGTTGTTCGTGCTAGGTTTTTTGGTTTCCTTGTTCCTGTTCCTGCTCCCTTCTTCATTTGGATTTTGGACCCTTCCTGCCCTGTTCCCCTGGACTTTGGACCCTTTTGATTCTGGTTTGGTTTTTGTTCCTTTTTGAATTGCCCCTTTTTGCTTCTTTTTGTTTTCTACCTCTTCTTGTTTGTTCCCCAGGCCTGTGTTCCCAGCGAGGTCCTCTTCCCCACTCCGATCCGGCGTAGCGCCGGGATCGCTTCGGTTTCGCCTCGTGGGTGTTTGAGGAGTGCAAGGCGCTCCTTCTCCTGGTTTCTAATGGAGCCTCCTGTTTTTTGGACCACAGCCACGCTCATCAGCACGAGCTCCACCCATCTTTTGGACCTCACTTTTTACTGTTTTTTGTGGACACTGTTTTTGCCGTTTTTGCCCAGTTTGTTCTCTGGTTTCTGTTTCAATAAACCTGTTTTTGTATGCCTGCATTAGTGTCCTCATCCCCTTCCTGCAACCGCACCATGACATGTTCTTTTTAACATTACAATTGTTTTAAGTGATACAAACATGTTCAATGTTTATTTGCCATATTTTAACTTTCAAAGTTAAAGACGGCTAATTATAATCACTCAATCTGATAAACAAATGCATGCTAAGTATGTAGATTTAACCAAAAAATATTATACAGTAAAGTGAAATTTAGCACAATCAAGCTGACATTACTTTTAATTATTATATCACTAAATACTTTTCTTAAAAAACAGATTTTAACCCACACAAAGCATGCTTGCAAACATAGCTCTCACAGTCTTCTGGTGTTAAATATAAGTCCATTTCACCTTTGTTTCATTTTAGTTTGTACTTTACTCTTTAGGCTATCCAACACAAAAAGTCAAGCAGTCACAAGAAGCACCAAGTGGGTTATAAGAAATTACATCTGTGTTCTTTTGGATAAATATAAGGTTTGATTTCTTCCCTACAAAGGCTATGGCTTGGTGTAGAAACCAGAGGTAGCCTTTAATAGTTTTCCCTCTCCCCGATGCACATTGACCTGCGCATACAACGATGCATTGTGAGTGCGGATTTCATTAGTTCTTCTGGATGTGGTCGGTCGAGCAAAGCTTAGTGATGCATAATTCACTGAATGTATGTCTTCAGTCTAAATCATAATGTGAAAAAAAAGAAAATTAGTATTAAAGTATTAATTAGGCACCTATTCTGGTTATTGATTAGCAATTTCAAAAAACGAATAGTTAAAACACATGCACACACTTACACTCTCATATATACATGCATTCAAACCCTCACATACCTTCTACATTAGATCATACAGCCTGCCTTGTTTTCTGCCACACAAAAAATCTAATCTTCAAATGCCTTAACAAATTCTGCATTCTTAATGCTCCAGGATAACAATGATTTTTACAAACATGTCTTACCTGATTCAAATCGCTAGCATTTGCAGCACCTTTTTAAAAGTGATTTAAAAAAAATGTTTTTTTTTACATCATGGAGGTACATTTACATTTAACTTATTTTGTAGATTAATAAATATTTCTGTATATTCACTTCTTACGTTTTCGTCGAAAGTTCTCATATAAACGTCTCGCCAGGATCGCAGTCACACACACAGTGATTATATTTGTTGTTGCTAGAGTCATAACTGAATTCCAAAGTATAGAACAATCTGGATGAACAATATAAAATAAAGTGTAAGGTTTTTATTTGATAAAAGCCTGCCATAAAGTGTATTTAAACATCAGTATGTCCACAGTCCAAGTTTGTAAAAATGCCATAATAAAAGAATAGTATGATCTTAATGGAATGCATATATATTAAAAAGCAGAGCAGTTTGTCACTTTACACTTTTAAAAAGTCTGTTTTTTCTGCATGTTTTGAATAGTCAGTGCAACTTACTTTAACACATACTCTACAAAGGTGTGTCTTAAATAACTATTTTTAATAATTACCTTTGATGTCAAGCACAGTTCCATTGCCTAATAGAATCTCTCCACACATGACCACAGCACAGTAGTAAGTTCCAGAATCAGAGGGCTTGAGGTTACTTTTTGAGAGATTGTAGACACAGCTCTGTGTAGGAAAGCGAGTCTCAGTTTTCTTATCTCCTTTAGTGTAGATAATTCCTGGGCGAGATTCTCCTGATCCATGTCTGAACCAGTACACATTGTGTTCTTCAGTGCAGCCTTTATTAAACACTGTACACTCCAGATTCACCGATTTTCCTGCATCAACTTGTGCAAACACAGGCTGCTGGAGTACAGTGTGCATCATACGTGGAGCACCTCAAGGAGGAAGAATCTCTTTAAACTTCATCAAACCCATTACTTCTCATCATGAATACCAAAAAGTGTGAATATTCTTACCATTTACAATAAGCAAGGTGCCTTCTCCAAAGGACGTTTCATAAAGAAATGTGACAGCACAGTAGTACGTTGCTGAGTCTAATGGCTCCAAGTTTGAGATCGTCAGATTAAAACTGCCTTTGATGATTTGAGCATCAAAACGTCCACTCTTATCAAAACTGTTAAAGAAATTAACGCCCTGGTTCTGATATGATGTAACAATCAAAAGAGGCTTCTCACCAAGCGCTTGCTTGAACCAACTCATGCTAGTTTTCTTTTTCAATTGGAGTCATGCAAATTAAGTTAACACTGTCTCCAATTTGAGTGATTTTCAAACGGTCCAGCTGGAGCACATTTTCATTCGGTGTGCCACCTGAAACAAACATCTGTATGAGACATATTTAATCATCATTTATCACCTATAAGAATATGCAGAGTAAATATGGGTAAACTTACATATACAAGAAAAAAGAATGAGAGTCCAGATATATCCATGTATTTGCAATGTTGCTGATGGAACAGAATGACCCATCTCAGGGGTAATGTAGAGGTTAGTAAAAGTTGTACCAATGACGCTGATTTGCACGCTGAATGGTGTTGTTGTATATCTTCGAACCTGAGAATGAAAAGACATACTATGGTCGGTTACCATCACTGAGTTGGTGAAGGTTTAGAAGGTTGGACTTAGACTGTCAATCTAGGTCAGCAAAAGATGCAGCTGGACACTAGAGGGTGATGTGTTTGCAAATATAGCTTGTTTCTAAAGCTGTTATTATTTCACAAAATAATCAGAGCAAGAAAAAGCTTTTCTTAATAATAGATACTTTGCACAACCTGGGAATTCTGTGCTGCTCATTTAAATCAGAATCACACAAGCAATCCATACCAAGTATCTAAAATATCGTTCATATATTTATCAGATTATTTATTTGTATTGGATTGCTCCATAAAAAATGAAAACACTAAAGAGCAGATGATATTATAACAGTAATACTCATATTGTCAATATGCAAAAAATGAGAAGTTGGGATGCTTTATTGCTTTATTTTTCTAGTTAACACTGTAACTGTTGAGATAAGCAATAATAACAGGCAAAAATGAAAACAGAAGATTTTCTTGAGGCTGAAGTATTCACCCTTACAGTTCAATACATCCAAGTGAAATACAACTTAGCGACATTTTGATTAAAAAAGAGATAATCAGGAATCACGGCTAAATCTGTATCAGTGTAAAATGCTCATGAATCTTTTCAGGTCTATGTAATCACATTTTTTATTGTACACCATGGCAATTGGACAATTGTAACTGTTTTACAAAAGTAAACTGTTTAATACTTGGTAAAGCACTTTGAAAAGGTCTCAGAGTTAAATTTGCTGGACTTTATGGCCAAGAGTGGTCACTGAGTGAAAATGACTTAAACAAGATCAGACGTTCTTTACAATTGTGTCTTGTATGCGAGGGTCTTCAGAGTAGAAGGAAAATTGCTGGGGAAAAATTCCTGAGAGAAACCTGCACTCTCTACCAGAATGTTGAAGACGGGAAGAAGGTTCCTCTTTTCAGTATGACAGTTACACAAAGCACACATACACATTGACCACAAAGTGGTTACAGTCCAACAACAGTTGCTAGAGATTTATTCAAACAGACTCAAGGCTGGATTTAAAGCAAAAGTTAGATTTAGAAAAGCATGTAAAGGAAGGGGATTGAATCACTTTCAGGGCTTCATGTTCTTAAATGTTGAATATGTTGCTCTGGCCACCAAGCAAGACATTATATAAAAACCAATATTCTAAGAGATATTTAAAACTTTAATATTACATCCTTAATCACCCTAAGTAGATAAGATAAGATAAGATAAGATAAGATAAACTATAGATTAAGCAAAGCAAGCATTTTGTGTCAGCATGTGGTTTTGTTTCTTTTCAAAGTGTGAAGAGACATTCACCCTTCCTGTGATACTGGTACACATGACTGACAAAAAAAATGAGGTGGATCATATCATTCTTCAGAATTTCATGGCACAATATAGCATTTTAAAGTTTTGTTAATGTTAATGTTTTGTATATTTGAACACACAGTATTAAAACATTAAACGCAAACAAAAACAAGGTGGCAGTTCGTTTCACATATTAAGGTGTGAAACTTGACTGGAACGGTAGCGTCAAGTGACTCCTCATGTCCGGGGCAAAACTACAACTCGACACATCTTAAGGGAAAACGCCAATTTTAGCAAAAAAGAAAAGCATGGCAACATCTTTTTAAAAAGTGACAGTATATTTCAACACGCTTGCAAGCTGTAACTTTTTTTTTCATTTGATAGCTTGAAAACATTTTCTAGCTTATACTTTTTTTTAGACACAGAAATCATTACACGGTAACAAATATTTTGGCGTCATGCATTTGTCTCAGCATTTTTTTCTCCTACACCTTTTGCTTTTATTCACATTTTCTGAACTGTGAACTTCACACGGTTTTGTCTCACAGTTTTTTGAAGAAGCTTGAAGAAATGATGATTATTGGAATTATTTTGGCTCTTTAATACAGTCGTAAGTTAAAATGGGTAAACTGGAATTGTTGTTTCTCAGTGTTAAAATAGGAAACAGGTTTTTTATGGTTTTGTGCTTTTTTCAGAACTTCTTCTGACAAAAGAGGATGATGTGCTTTTGGTTAAAGAGGGAGACAGTGTTGGAATTACTTGTCCTCACCAGAGCAGCATGGCCATGCACTTTCATGGTACAAAACACAAAGATGGTCGAAAGCCTGAACTCATCTCCACAATTTACAAATATGACGACAAAGCAACATACTATTCTGAATTTAAAGCCAGTGGCCGCTTTTACATGAGAAATGGAGACTGTAAAACACATCTGATTATATCAAATGTACAGCTGATGGACTCTGCCACCTATTACTGTGGAAGTGCTCACTCTAACATAGTAGAGTTTGGACAAGGAAAATATTTGCTTGTAAAAGGTAGCTGTCTTTGTTTCACTTAATGTTGAGAAAAAAATAGAATATTACATGATAGTAGATTAATTATCCATGATACGCTTAGCTTCACAGGTATGTGGACAGTCTATACTCCAAAAGCCTGCATTGCCGTCCGTTGATCCAGGAGACTCAGTGACTCTGCAGTGTTCAGTACTAACTAAGAGCTGTGCAGGAGAACACAGTGTGTACTGGTTCAGACAAAATTCTAGAGAGTCTCATCGGTGAATGATCTACAGTACTGGAGACAGGAGTGATCAATGTTATTACGGCTCTGAGACTGGCTCTCCTACACAAAGCTGTGTCTACAGTCTTTATATGAAGAACCTCAGCACTTCTGATGCTGGAACTTACTACTGTGCAGTAGCCATGTGTGGAGAGATACTGTTTGGAAATGGAACTTCTATTAGTATAATCCATAAAGGTAAGCTCATGATCTTTCCTCCTAAAGTCACATTTAAAAATGTTTGATTTGTCATAATGTTCTTCTCTCAATGCTTTTTTGTAGGTGAAGACTGCCCTACACATTTAAACATATTAGTTATTCTTTCACTTTTAAGAACCTTAATACTAATGTGTAGTGTTGTCATAACTATTTGCCCGTTAACGACACAAAGAGAAGAAAATTCAGAAAGAAAAGTTATTCAGCCAGGCAAAACTTTTACTAGACATAATTTTGTTACAGATTTTAAATTGTATTTATTGAAATTTATAGTTCACAAGTTTATGTATTGTGTCAGTGATATTTCATTAATTTCCTGTGTGAATAAAATGAGTTCAAACAGCTTCTTAATTTTCTCTCATGCATTCGATTTGGTAAGTCCATGAGCTCTAGAGTCCACACTTTGGCAGGAGCTCTGCCAAAACCTGCTAAAGTTGGTGGCAGGTGTAAAGGAGTTTCAGAAGCCATTCCGAAAGCAGGACCCGAACTCAAACAGAATAAGTCAGCAGTTTATGACGGCAGCCCTTTATTGTCCTTTAATTTTCAAAACAAATGTTCTGTATGATGTTCCTAGTTCTTCCCAATTGTGTTCTCATGGAGGAGCTTGAGAGCAGAAGGAAAATGACGGAAGCTACTTCAGATGGATTTTAAAGACGGGAAAGATTCCTCTTATAGTTACCCAAAGCACACACATACAAAGTGGCTATAATCCACTCATCACAGAGATGAATCCAAATATTTAAAGCCAAAGTGTGATTTACAATAGCACACAAAAGAGGGTGACTTCAGCTCATTTTTAGGATTCATGCTTAAATGTTTAATTTGTTGCCCCTGCCCACTAAGTATGAATTTTACATAAAGTGATATTCTAAGAGTTATTAAAAACTGTAAAATCACATCTTTAGATGTCCTAAGTAGATATAAAGATAAGATAAGATAAGATAAGATAAGATAAGATAAGATAAGATAAACCACAGATCAAGCAAAGGAACCATTTCATGTCAGCGTGTGGTGTGGTTTTGTTTCTTTTCAAAGTGTGAAGAGACATTCACACTTCCTGTGATACTGATATATGCATGATGCCTATGACTGACAGAAAATTATGGAACTGGATCATATCATTCATCAGTTTCAGGGCATAATATGTCAATGGTTTTAATGTTTTGTTTATTTGAACATAAATCATGTTAAAGTTGGTGACGTGTAATGCCTAGGTTTCAGAAGCCATCCTGAAAAAGTGACCCAAACTCAAACAGAATAGGTCCAAAGTTTAAGAGACAACAGTCCTTCAATGTCCATTAATTTTCAAAACAAATGTCTATATGATGTCTTATTTATTATTGAAATGAAACACTGAATGTGTTTTTGTCATTGTAAAAACACCACAGCCAACACATAAAAGTGGCAACACACCAAATATATCTTTTACTGCAACCCATCTACTCTACAAAGGGGGCAAGGGGCAGTGGCCAGGGAGCAGTGGTTGGGTCCAGTGACTTGGCTTAAAGGTATCCCAGTATACATATATATATAGTGCCTTGAAAAAGTATTCATACCCCTTGAACTTTTACACATTTTGACACCTTACAACCACAAACTTAAATGTTTTTCATTAAGATTTTCTTTGATACAAAGAAACCAACACAAAGTAGCACATAATTGTGAAGTGGTACAGAAATGATACATGGTTTTGAAAATTTTAAGCAAATAAAAATCTGAAAAGTGTGGCATGATTTGTATTCAGCCCCCTGTAGTCTGATACCCCTAAATAAAATCCAGTGCAATCCATTGCCTTCAGAAGTCACCTAATTAGATAATAGAGATAACCTCTGTGTAATTTAATCTCATTATGAATACACCTGTTCTGTGAAGGCCTCAGTGGTTTGTTACAGAACATTAGTGAACAAACAGCATCATGAAGCCCAAGGAACTCACCAGACAGGTCAGGGATAAAGTTGTAGATAAGTTTAAAGCAGGGTTAGGTTATAAAAAAAT